>WBMV01006571.1:2751563-2796088 GCA_013396655.1 Campylorhamphus procurvoides | reverse complement strand
AAGTGAACGAGGGATTTGAGTTGTTACGTGCAGGGAAAAGGTGAGACCCTGACTAGAGGAGGGATGCACAGCAAACACCACCTCCTCCTAAAATTCAGCCAGCCCAAATGCTCTGGGAGGCAGAGCACACAGCACTGTCTTCTCAAAAAGCACCTGAGCCTTCTGAGGAAGCTGTGCCCAGAGCTGAGCGTAGGGATGATCTGCCATAAGCCAGAGGGAGGAGCCGAGACTACATTCAGCACAGGGAATGCTCCAGCTTGTGGTCCAGCTCAGCAGAGATCCTGTGGCCTCAGCACCTGAGGGGTTCCCTTCAGCAGGGATATGAAGGCTGCCCCCCTGCTGCACGTCCCATGCAGCTGGGTGAGGAAGGGGCTGGAGGGCAAGAAGGTGGCCGGTCCCCAGGCACACCTGCCAGCCCCACTGCCTGCTCCTGAACCACAGCATCTGTAGAGCTCCCTTCCCTTCCACTTTTCAGTATTCGCAGCGTCCTGCTCTTCTGAAGGACACAGCCACGGGAAGCCGAGAGGAGGGACCAGCCCAGCAGATGCTCTCCTGGCCCAGGCCCTTCTCAACCAGCCCCTCACCTTGTGGCACACGGGGAGATGAGAACGAGGAACTCACCTATGCTGGTGTCGCTGCTGGTGCTCCTGTGCCCAGACAAGACCTGGAAAGATCCCTCTCCTGAGAAAATGCTCTTACCAATAAAGGGTTTCAGTCAAACCCATCTCATGCTGTGCACTAAATCAGCAGAGGTCTCATGGGGCAGCAGGAGCAACTCCTCACACCACAGGACCTTCCACCACATCCCTGGCCTCAGCAGTGAGCAACTTCCTTTGCCCCTCCACTGCTGCTGCGTCCCACCTTCAGCCCCCTCAGACAGCTCTCTGTCCCCATCTCTGTTGCGCCTTTCTGTCCCCATCTCAGCTGGGTGAATGCTGCAGCCTCAGCCCCAGTCTGGAAGGGAAACCACCATTCCTGCTGCTGCTGCTGCTCTCTGGTCTCAATCACAGGACCACAATGTGTTCTGCTTCATGAAGTCATGCCCTCACAGAATCTGTCACTCCAGCACCTTTCATTTAAACAGGAGGTTTTCTTATCACTTTACTTTGTATGATTCTCTTCTACTTTTTCCAGACAGGGAACTAAATTTGTTCTGTTTCCAAAAGAAATGCAAAGATATGATCCTTATGGATTCCTTCTAATTTGAGATATTTGAGGATTCTCTCATTCTCTGACAGCATGGGCTCACAATCAGCAATGGCTACAAGAGTCCTGTTCTCTACTTAACATATTTTTTCCCCTCAGCCATTCTCCTTCACTGGAGTGAACAGAACCAATCCATCTTTTTCATAGACTTTCATCAATATTTTTGTTAGATCTCTTCACTGTATGGTACATCAGGGTGGATCTAACTCTTACATTCCTTATGACATCTGTCTTGTTCCCCTCTCATTTTGTATCAGGTATACAATATATTTGTCCTAATGGTGATGAAAGCAACAGGGAATAGTGAATTATTTATCTTGGTAAGAAATTAAATCCGTACCTGCTAAGATAGGATCTAGTTTATCCTTCACAGTAGAATGCAAAAATTGTCTCTGAAACCAATACCCAGTTACACTGAAGGCCAAAATGTAGTGCTGAGTCATTAATAAAGGCATTAATATCTTCATTTGTCTTTTAATAAAAATTATTGAAGGCTTTAAAATACTGTAAGCAGGGTAAAATATACAAATTTTGCAACTAGTTAATCTTTAAGGTCCCTTCTAACATGCCATTCTGTGATTCTGCAATTCTATGACTCTACGAAGGACATGTGAAGCAACTGTAGAGCTGCGAGTCCTGAGTCTGCAGAGCAATGCCTTTCTGATTCATGAAGGCTGCAATTTTTTCATGTCTAATCTCTTTTGCATCCTAATGTCAACAGATGTCTTTTGATTTAAGAAAAGAAAAATAAAAATTCAATGTATGCATAATCTTGTTCAAAATCTAGAGTGAAATTCTGCTCACTGTAGCATTCTAAATGGTTCCTGATACAAGACCAGATTTTATTTCATTAATGGCAGCCTTCTAGGAAATTACCCCACTCCTTATGTATACAAAATGTCTTTTCCACACAGAAGGAGGATTCCTTGCTAGTAGACAGGCCTCTTTTAGTTTTTCATTTCCTTCTAGACTAGAGCTGGTGAGATCATGAAGGTTGTCAAGGCTGAACTGTGCACACGGAAACTCACTGTCACTACAGACAGCAGAGCTTCTTGAACAGCAGGCCCCAGAATGGGAAGGGGACTGGCAGAAGGATGAACAGGCTTTCTGTGCTGGGCTAAACAGTTAAGGGTGAAGAAAAGTGGAAGCATGGAGCAAAAAGTTAGGGAGAGAACACGGGCCTAAGGAGGAAGGATACAAGACCTAAGCAAAGATTTTTATTTTCAGTTGAAAAGACCTCCCATTGCTTTTTCTTGGCACATGCAGAATTTCAAAGGCATAAGCAATATATGGCATTTCTGACATGCATGTGTGACGAGGAAAAATGGATTCTCTTTACTTGCATTTAACTGTATCATCTCCTTTTTGAACCTTTTCATCCATCATCTTTCTGTTTCTTTCATCAGTCTCCTTGGCAGCAATTTAGAGTTGAGTGTACATCTAGTAATTGTAGCTGGTTGCCAAATTACTCATAACAACTATGTGCACTCAATATTTTAATGTCTGGCATTTCTTGCCAAAATAGTAATGGGAAGGATACATTGCTCTTTAGACTGGTTTCCATAATTTAGCTTATTTGTTTCAGTTACAATTCTACTTTAATCTATTCTACTGCTCAGTTTCTTTGAAATCACAAAAATATCATCTCTTCTGGAACAAAAATGCAGATTCACCAGTCTAAAACTACACCAGTAAATGTATGCAAGTTACATTTTAGCACCACTGAAAAGAACCTGGCTCTGTCCTCTTTGCACCCCCACTTCAGTTGCTCATACACATGGATGAGATCTCCCTGAGCTTTCTCTTCTCCAGGCTGAACAGTCTCAGCTCTCCCAGCCTCTCTTAACAGGAGAGATGCTCCAGGCTGCTCCACATCTTCATGGCCCTTTGCTGGAGAAATTGTCACACTCTCCTTTAATATGACCTTATCTGTGTCATGGACAGTTTAGCAAAAAGCAAGGGAAGAAAACTTTTCCAAATTTCTCTTCCTCTACAGGGATACAAAAAAAGCTACTGAGCCAATCAGTTAAACTAACACTTTCAAGGCCTGCCAAAGGAGAGCAATACAACTAAGCTGATGAACAGCCCACAGTGATAGGATTGCCACAAGCCTTAAAGGAAGAGGAACATTTAAAGACTAGGTGAATACTACACATATTCAGATTCCATATCACCACTGGTTTGTGTTTGGGGGTTGGGCTTTTCTCTTATGCTTAAAACAAATTTTCACATGGTTGATATTCTTTGTTGCAGCAACCAAACTCTCCTTGTTTTTTAAGGATTGATGTCAAAGTTTTTAAGATTCTCACTTGAACTTAAGCCTTATATTTGGCTGTTCTTACTATTTAATGACATTATTTAATATTTAATAAGTATGGATTAAGCATAAATATGTATTTAAGAAAGTGCAGCTCACACGAATACAGAATGGTAAGCATTGAAAAGTAGTAAGGGACAGTAAGTAGCACTACATTATTTGAAACATATTATATAAAGCAGTAGATAACTTTCATATTATCATGTAACACCTTCTTTCATTGCTGAACACTGGACCCATAATACTATAATGCCTTTTGACCTCTTTTGAGCAACTTTTAATCCCAGCCCATAGCCCTTTGAACTTCTGGAAACCCCTCAGTACAATCAGCAATTACACAGCATATCATAGATGAACAAATGAGTTTTCAAAGGTTAACAAATCCCATCCTGTCTGCCAATTTATAGTGACTTTTGCACATATCACTTTGCCATGCCATGACAGGAAAGTTACCTATAATTCTCTTAGTTACTTTTTAAACATAAAACAGTAAGACTACAGGCAATGAGATAACACCAAAATAGTTCAATAAATGCCAGTGAATTGAGTTCTAGCACTTTCCTCCTGACAAAACACTACAAGAGGTTTCTTCCAATAAACAATATGTTTCCATAACACTGCATGTGCATCTGCACATTTTTAATTTTACATTGACTGACACGTCTCAAAAAACGTAATCAATTAGCCGAGTACCTGTGCAATAAATATAAACATATATCAATAGATCTCTGCAGCATTGGGACAAATAAACCCCTCCTTTTTCAAAAAAAATCTAAATCTAGATGAAACAAAATTCAATTCCTATAAAATAATCCTGCCTTAAGTCAATTGCAACTCGCACGTTACCAATTACTTTAAAGTGTTGCTCCAGGAATGATTGTGTAAGCCCTCCTGAGCGGTGAGGAGCTCTGTCGCTGTAGCAGGGCTACCTGCTGGTCACTCATCCCCACTCTCCAGGCATGCTGCCTGCCTTCGTTTAATTTTTAATAAAATCTAAAATTACAAACTAAATCTATAGGTTTAGGATAGAGGAATGAAAGGATGTGTGATGGGGAGAAAATATTTGTTAAACTTAAGCTGTCCGTAGACTTAACTATTGTGAATGTCATTTCATTTCATTTATATTATTTATTAAATGCTACAGTTGTTTATGTCATGTTATTAATTTGCTCCAATGGTGCTATTGTCTAACTGGGGTATTTGCTAAGATTTGTTAGCGTGTCACTGGAAAATAAAAATGCCGTTTCTTAGTGATGGGGACCTAGTTATACCCTGCAATCCCTCAAGCACCAGCATGTAAACCCCGAACAACCCGCGGCAGGACCATTCCCCTGATCTTTACACAACACCATGCCTGCACACCTGGCGAGAAGCCTTTCCTACCCTGCCTGGGGAAAGAAGGTTCTTCAGAACATGAAACAACAGCATGAACGAGATTAACGCTCCCATCTTGTGGAAATACCCCCTTTACCTCAGAGGCTCATGGACGCAATGTCAAGAGCCCCAGCCAAAACTTCCATCCCACTGCCCAGCGTGGCCCGGCAAGGGGCTGCCTTCCCTGTTTGAAGGACAGTGCCGCCCAGCAAAGCCTCCACCACTGCGGTTCAGCCAGGTGCAGAGGACCCGCTCTGCAGACATGGCCAGCCCCCATCTGTGTCCAGGTGAGGTACAGGAGGTATCAGCCATCTCCAGAGTGGGACTGCCCCGCACAAGCACACACTGCAGCATCCCGCAGGGAATGGTGCAGGAGGGCTCCATCCACCGCTTCCCGCTACTCGGGAATAAGAGCGGGCAACGTGGTGTCGGCAGGATCTGAATACGGACCCATTAGCCAGGACAGCGGTCCAGCTCCCTCACAGGCAACAGGGCAACATCCACCCTGAACTGAAGGGACTGAAGGGGCCGGGATGCGGGGTGCGGGGTACGGGATGCGGGGTGCGGGATGCTGGTGCGGCCGCCAGGGGCCACAAGGCCGGCCCCATGGCAATGGAACACCGTCGGGAAACACACGGACCTGTCCTCCGCGGGCAATGCGGGAAGCGAAGCGCCGCAAGGGTATCGACACCGCCCGCGGGAGGGAGGAAAGGAAGGCACGGAAGCGATGGAGGGAGGAGCCAGCTCCTTCTCCCGCCCCGGGGCGAGAGGCGGGCGAGCAGGAGGAGGAAGAGGAGGAGGTGAGAGAGAAGGAGGAGGAGTAGGAGGGGGAGGAGGAGGGTTCTCCTTCCCCTTCCCCTTCCGCCAGCAGCGGCGTCCGTGCGCGATGGCGAGCGGGGTGAGCGGGGCGCGGCCGCGTCCTGGCGTGGGAATGTCGGGCGGGGGGAATATGTCGTGATGGGAATGTCGTGCAGGGGCGCGCAGAGGGTCCGGCGCGGGGTAGGATGAGGCTGGAGGGTCGTGCCGAGGGTGCCCGGCCGTGCCGAGGGTCTGTCCCTCCCGGGGACACGGGGCAGCTCGGGCTCATCCCGAGTGGGGATGCTGATGGAGGGCACAGCTACACGCACCCCGGCAGCTGTGCACCCGGACTAGGGTGTGAACAGCGAAGATGAAGAACAGGTGAAAGATGGTGCCTTGGGTTATTTTTTTCCCCCAGTTATTTTTTCCCTATCTTGGCTTCAAGATTTTCAGCAAAGCAACAGCAGAAAGGTTTGAATAATGGGAGGGCAGAAGATGGGGGTTTCCTGATACCCTCTGATTAGTTCAGGGGCCTTTGTGGCTGTGTGAAGTGACTGCAGTTTCTAAAGCCAGCTTATTTAAAAGTTTCTGAATCAGAAGTTACTGTTTTAAAATGTGCTTCCAGATGTGTACCCTTAGTTTTAGGAAGATCAGGATTTATCGCATAAGGAGACTTTTCCCTCTTTAATTTCGTGTTTAACTAAGCTTGTGGAAATAAAGATTTTAGAAATGCGCAGTCTCCTGTGCAAGAACAAGTGGTGACTTAGTGAGGGGAGTATGAGGCATGGATTGAAAACCAGTAAATGATTTACCAAATGATGGCCCCTCTTGCACTTTGTGCTTTGAATTTAAGTTTTCTGGCAAAATCTTTGGTAGATTTAGAGATTATGAGTGATTGCTCGCACTGTGATTCCGCAGTTACTATGGCACATTCCGTACATTTTTGTAATATTTATCCTGGCATTAAAAAGCAGAACAAGGAGATTTCATGGTTCTAGGTTAATGGTGTTTCTTTTAGGGTCTGCAGTATTTATTTTACCAAGTTTAGGTCAAGGTAAACATCGGCAGTTCTACTATTACAGCTACATTGAGGATTTTAACTCGTTCTGGTAAAGTCTGATAATGCTTAATGTACAAGAAAAATACTGCATGAAGTCACAGACTAGCCACTGTTTTCTCCTGCTCACAGGTGATGAATCAGACCTGAAAAGAGCAACAGGTGGTCTTGGCACTGCTATTTCTTCCAGACAGTGACATTTTAAAAAGGCTGGGGGACTGTATGTCTGGTCTTGGGAATTTGCATTCTGCCCCCTTTAAGTGATTCTATGGGAACACCACAGCTGTTTTGAACGCACAAAATGTCATTTTCTTCTATGGCTTTATAGCACATGCTATAAGATGCTTCACGTTTCCAATAGCAATGGCTTAGACCTTGTTTGCCTGGAAGAAAATCAGTGCAAGTCTCTGGTATAACTGAATTATTTGAAAAGACATGCACACTGTTCTGGAGTAGATTGCAAAGTGATCCAAAGCAGTGTAGGCTGTGACAGCATTCCTCATCAGGTTTTATGTAGATAAGGTTTGAATCCAGCTTCACAGCTTCTCTGTGTGTCGTTTAGGAAGCTATTCAATACCGTATTTGCTGAAAGATGTTGTTTCTGTCAGAAAGCAAAATTCAAATCATTCGATACACTGCCCACTTCATCCTGAAGGACAGGATGGAGTCATCTTTGTAAAACTGACCCCTAAGAGTATTCCAAATACTTGTCCTTTTAGCACCTGAAGCTGCTCTAGATTGTATGGTTGTAACACCTGCTGATTTTCTCAGTCAGTTGTGCATATGTACCTATTAATAGGATTTACAAATCCAGAAGTTCTGCTCTTTGATCCAGACTCTGCACTGTTTGGCCTGAAAAGCTTCCTGAGATGGTTGGTATGGGTGCAGAGCAGGATTTGTCACTGCAGGTGCTGTGAGCAGCAAATGGAGACTTGCTGACAGTAAATCCAGGCAGAGTAGTTAGTGCACAGTAACTCACTGACAGTAGCTTATAGCAAAGTCTCTCTGGTCCCTATGGATCATTGGAGGGCTCTGCATGTCAGCTGCATTCACACCCATCTCCCTGCCAAAATCCTACTCAGGAAGCATAAGAAATTCACTCTTGGTGTGGGTCTCGGACCATTATGTGACCTCCAGTTTCTTTTATGAACTTCCCTCACTTCAAACACTGTGCTTAAGGACATATCTGAAATGAATGCCAGTCTCTTACTTTAAACCCACATTTTTATTATGCAGTCTTTCCATTCTTATTGCTCACTTCACTGCAGTATTTGAGTGTCTCCTAAGCACTCCCAGGCTTATTATATTTTTTGCTCAACAAGAGAATCACATCCAAATTCAGGTCTTGGTTTGCTCATTATTATTTAGCTTCCTGTAAGCAAATGTGGGGCAATTAAACCTTTGTGTTGAAGTTACGAATTTCAGATCTGGGATTCTTTCCAAAAGCCAGTAGTGTTTCTCTCATTTTCTCACTTGGCTGAAGAAGAATTATTTTAAATGAACCATACAACAGATGTCCTCCTTTCTGTTGTTGTTGTTTTTTTCTTTTAGGTCATTAAATGCAAGGCTGCTGTTGCCTGGGAGGCTGGTAAACCTCTCTCTATTGAGGAGGTGGAGGTTGCTCCACCAAAAGCTCATGAAGTTCGTATCAAGGTAATTAAATCAGTTGTTAGCTGTAGGTATTGTATTTTGGGGGACTAAGTAATAAAGCTGAACAATTTGTTTGCCAACAGAAAAAATATTAAATAGACAGCATTAGTTCGTTAGTATGTCAGCTGGCTTTACAAAGAAGAAAATATTGTATTTAGATCTTCTGTTTATGAAAAATAGTTTTGATTTCTACTGGTTTTACTTTACACTCTGGTCTAAAGATAATGGCTAATCTTGGGAATCACTTCCAGTTGTTACAGACTAAGCTCGCACAAAACATCTGGACTGGGAACATCTTTGATCTTGTTTGAAGGGCAGCAGCTTGTGAGTTATTGCAGCTGTGTAACCTGCTTTTACTTCAGTCAGGCCATAAGTTACAGCTGCTAAGCTGTGATGTGTCTCTTGGATTCCCTAAACCCAAATTTCTGCTTTCATCAGGATTTTCCTGTAGCCTATATCTGCCAAAAACTATACATTAAGGTGAAACTTGTTTCTGTGCAAAGTGCATAAGACTTCTCTGCATAGTGCCTAAGACCATGGATTTGTTTATTTTATTTAAACTGGATTAATGCAGCACTGAGAGTTCTGTGCAGTATCCCTGGTAATTTTACCTTTGAGAGACTTAGTTCAAATCTGAGATGCTAACCTACTTTGAAATGGCTTGGAGTACTCATTTCTAGCTTTAGGAAATCACATGTCATCCTTTATCCTTTCCAATATCAGAATTTAATTGATGGAAATCATAAAAATGTACTATCATGACTATTTTTTCAAAGTAAGAAAAAATGCCTTGCCAGGAGTTTAAAGTATGTAAGATGCCAGAACTGGTAAATTTGACCCATCTGTTGTTCTGAATTTCTGACCAAAGGGAATGACTTAGATGTGTGCTACTGTTCTGTTCTTCGGGCTATCTCAGATTATATATTCCCTCACAGATAGTTGCCACTGCTGTCTGTCACACTGATGCCTATACACTGAGTGGTGCTGATCCTGAAGGATGTTTCCCTGTGATCTTGGGACACGAAGGAGCAGGAATTGTAGAGAGTGTGGGGGAAGGAGTAACAAAAGTAAAGAAGGGTAAGAAAATATCTTAAAATTTCTCTGCCTTCCTTAAAAGTGTTACTTTATTTCAAAGCCAACTGTCAAACTGGGCCACTGAAATGCTGTATTGCAGGACTCAATATGATGTTTTATTCTGGAGTGTATGCATGTGTAGATTCCTTTGCCTGTAAGCTGCAACACTAATCTATTCAATATGCTCTTGGTTTAATGCTCGCAGGAGCCCAGCATACAAATTTCTTGCTCAAAATCAGATCAATACATAGTTAGAAGAGGGTTGGGGTTTCTTATTTTTTCAAATTATAGTTTTTATCTGTTGGTTAAAGGGCTAAAGTGTTTAATTATGCCTTTCACTGTTGATTTGGGGTTGTTTTGATTTATAGTAACTTTGCTATTTGTTCTGGAACGATGAATTTCTGATGGGCTGTCTGCTCAGAAGTGGTTTACCTAACACTCTATATACAATATTACTGTATACTGTAAACAGTTTTTAACACACAAATATTTAAGTGAATACAAGTTCACATAAAAACAATGACAATCAATCAATATAATTTTTTTTGAGAATGCCCTACTTGATTCAATAACTAGGCACGTGATATTTTTATTTAGGGGACACTGTTATCCCTCTATACATCCCCCAGTGTGGAGAGTGCAAGTTCTGTAAGAATCCTAAAACAAACCTGTGCCAGAAGATAAGGTCTGTATGGCTTTTTTTTTTTTTGACACACAATATTTGTTTGATGCATACCTGTTTTAGTTATCAAAAGTAATTGACAGGAGTTTTCTTCGAAGAATAAATCTGCTGGTGCATCATTTAATGACTTGGAAATTACATGTTTTAGGAGTCAGTTACGCTCTATTTTCCATTCTTCCTTATTTTTTTTCCTTTACTTCCCCTTAAATAAATCTGTTTCTCTGTTTTCATGTATGTGAAGATGTAAACTGCTAGTTTTGTCCCCAGGTTTGAAAACATAAATGGTCTGACTCCATATTTAATCCATACTAAAGGGAAGCTCTTCAGGCAATTTAGCTCTTGGGAATGAACACCAAAGCTTTCAAGTGGTACAAAATTACACTGACAGCTCTTTTTTTCCTTAACACTTGCTTCCCAGATAAATATCCAGCTCCTATTCTGAAAAAAAATCTCCCAAACCCAAACAAAGGACCCAGTGACATCACTATCAGGTGTTATTCAAGGGGAGGGTGCTGAAGGAGGCAGAGATGGTGATGTAGTACTGAGGCACAAGGAATTAGCATTGGCAGCTAACAAGGTCAGCATGTTAGCAAACTCCATTTCTTTCACTGCTTCCATGGAGAAAGTAATAGCATGAAGTTTTAGGAGTGTAGCATCTAATTTCTGTGAAGTCCTAGGTTTATGGAAATGGTTAAAATATAAAGGTGCAAGTAAGCAGCTGCCTCTCTGTGCTGCTGAGTGGATACTGTTTGGTGAGAGTATTTACTGCTTAAAATGCTGACTGCACTTTCCAATCTTTGCCTTAAGAATTACTCAAGGGAAGGGAGTCATGCCTGATGGTACCAGCAGATTCACCTGCAAAGGAAAGCAGATTTACCACTTCATGGGGACCAGCACCTTCTCGGAGTACACTGTGGTGGCTGATATCTCAGTAGCCAAGATAGATGCTGCAGCACCTCTGGATAAAGTGTGCCTGCTGGGTTGTGGCATCTCCACTGGCTATGGGGCTGCTGTTAACACTGCTAAGGTAAGGGCTCTGGTTGTTGTACCCATACCTTAGGAACTAGATTAGGACTGTAAACATCATGTACCAAATCTGTTTCTTCTTCCTCTTCAACTGATCCAATTTAGCTAAGAATTTTAAACTTCTCCATAGAGGCCAGATCAGGTTAGAAGAACCTGATGCCCTTTAGAGGAAATACAGTTAAGAGTATTCTGCATCCCTTTTGGTATCAGTTATATATAAATTACTTTTCCAGTTTATCTTCCTCTTGCTGCAAGTCATTCTGATGGTTTGAAGCTCATGGTGAGACAGAGCTGGTAGGTGACTGTACATGAGTCTAGGGCAGGTTATAGGAGAAGGGTCTTCAAGCAAAGCTTTGTACCTAAAGACCTTTTGGATATAATTTCTATACAGTTTCCCTTATCCAAGTGATAAAGTCTCATAGCCATATATATTTGCTTCAATTTTTTCCTTTATTACAGACTTCTTAACCTATGTTTCGCACTGATACGGAAGGATGGATTTTTTTCTCCTGCTCATGACTCTGTTCTTATTCCCAGGTGGAGCCTGGCTCTACGTGTGCTGTCTTTGGTTTAGGAGGAGTTGGGCTGGCAGTTATTATGGGCTGTAAAATAGCAGGAGCATCCCGGATCATTGGCATCGACATTAACAAGGATAAGTATGCCAAAGCCAAAGAGTTTGGAGCTACTGAGTGCATCAGCCCTCAGGACTCCAAGAAGCCCATACAGGAGGTGCTGGTTGAGATGACCGATGGTGGTGTGGACTATTCGTTCGAGTGCATCGGCAATGTCGGACTCATGGTGAGTGCTGCCTGGCAGGAGTGCCCAGGGGGAGGGACTAGGCAGCTGCCACTTGGCTGCTCAGCTAAATACCAGAATGAGCTGCTTTCTTCTTACAGAAAACATGCCACGTTCATTAGGGTTGTTCTTTTTAAAGCAGTAATAATAACTGCTATGGCTGGAAAGGACAACTTGTGTTCAATCCGAAGTACATAATGAAACCAGCTGCTACTTCTTGGGTTGAAGATGGCACTTATAATTTACAAACATTTTTTCCTTAATGGGACTCCTATGAAATCTTGAGTTTTTATATGTTTACAGTTGAAAAATGAGCAAAACTCGCATGAAATATATTGTACAATGAACAGTGAAATCTCAGGGACTACTCAGTATTTCCCTAATTCCTCAAATAATTTATTTCACCTTTGGAAGTGCAGAAGTATTACTGAATGGAAGGCTATGTTTTCAGGAACTACAACAGCATTCCTAACAGTCAGTAACACGGTCTGGTTACAGTTTATCTCAGCTCTGTTTGGAAGCCAGATGGGATATAAAAAGTGCAAAGTGAACTTTAAACAGTATAAGGAATCCGAACCAACGGAAAATTTAATGTAATTAATTAATTTCAGTGTGTTTATTGTTCCTTAAATATTGATCTGGTGATTAATTAACTGGGGGAAGGGAAGTGCAACCTGTCGAAGCAGCACAGACATTAGCAATAAATGCTCTGCTTTGTCCTGTCTGTCTGTGAAGAGGGCTGCCTTGGAAGCCTGCCACAAAGGCTGGGGACTCAGCGTGATAGTTGGAGTAGCTGCTGCTGGCCAGGAGATCTCCACACGGCCATTCCAGCTAGTAACTGGGCGGACATGGAAAGGGACTGCATTTGGAGGTAACTCTCTTTTGGTATGGGGATAAAATTAACTGCCTGGCCGTTAAAGCAGGGAAGAACACACCACCTCGTTTTTGCTTGTGCAGGAAATGTAGTACTGACAGGCTATTCATAAATGCTGTGTTGATATTTAAGAGACAGACTTTTAAAATCTGTTATTCCTACAGACAGCATATAAATTAACACATTGGTATGATATCTCACGTATTTTGAAGAGGGAGTATATCTATATGCTATTCAATATTAAAGGAATGGCATAGAGAGACTGCTTTATTACCAAATGAAGGTTTGGTTTGGTTTGATCCAGTGAAAGGACCTACTCTCTGGGGAGATGGGAACTCACTTCAGTATGTTTGTGTTGCTTAACCACTAAGCAAGTTGTGGGGTAACATGAGAATGTGCTATAGAGACTTTAAAATAAAAAGTAACAAGTGCTTGATAGACATTTTCTGCTGGCAAATCGAAAACACATTGAGATTTTTACAGACATTGGTGATTTGGGGATTCAGTAATGGCTGAAGTCCATGAAAGTATTCTAACTTGGAATTATTACACTGATCTTTGTCCACGTTAATACAAAACTTAATTGGGTTATGAAGATACGCAGGAGGGCTGACAGAGATGCTAAGTGTATGTTTTCCTGGGTGAGGGCTGCTGTTATGTTGCATGCTGAAATAGCTGGTGCACTTTTGTATGTTTGGCTAAGGTGTGCTTTTGCCAGACCTAGCTGTTGTCCTCTTGCATTCCTGGGACAGGAGGGACTAACATGTCTCTCATCTGGGTTCTTTTTCATATTGATCGCACAAGTGCCTGGGTAAGGGTATTTTTAATTTCCTGAGATGGGTGGAAAGGGGAAAAACCAAGGCATGCTTTCTTTCTTTCAGGCTGGAAGAGCGTAGACGATGTGCCAAAACTGGTGACTGAGTACATGTCCAAAAAGATCAAGGTTGACGAGTTTGTGACTCACACCCTGCCTTTTGACAAAATTAATGAGGCTTTTGAGCTGATGCATTCAGGAAAGAGGTAATGTTCATAATATTGAAAGGTGTAGAAGACATTTCTTGATGAGACACTGTCAAAATACAGGTTCCCTGCTCACTGTCATGTTTTAAATGGTGAGGCTAAAGGGTGACATACACCATGCACATTCATTCTGAGATGACACTTTGTCACTGTGCTAAATGCAGGTAGAGAAGAAAGCAGCAGTGTAAAAGGGAAATACACTTGTGTAAAGCTCATAAAGGGAACAAATCAGTCTCATGCTTTCATCATGCCTAAAACATTCTTCCTCACAAAAAGAAATGTTAAAGAGAATGAAGGAGAATTCACATTAATACATTTTTACAAGTCATTAAGCTATTAGTTTATTCTAATTAAAGAGTGGATTTCAGTGTATTTTCAAATTATTTAGGGTAGATTACCAGCACAGTCACTTGAAATGATATTTTCATACATTACATTGTAAAAAATTCCCCCCCCTAGTTTGAACTGGGGTAGAATGTTCATATGATGGGTTTGTACTTCACACACAGCAGTTCCTATTTTTATTAAGATAAATGGCAATTTGGACTGTTTATATTGCAGACTTGACCATAGCTGTATAAAACTTTCTAATGAGACCCAACTCCATTACATATTGAAGTGACCCTATTGCTGGTTAAAAAATCTGCTGGATATGTGATGAACCTTGCTGCACTTGGAGTATTGTATTTTGCAAGTACTGATCAACTGCAAAAGCAGTGCAAAGCAGGGTATTCTGATCAGAGAATATGTTTGCACTAATGCAAGCAACTATGTTTATCCATATTTAGGTTCATCAGCAGATGGATAGATAGTAATAAGCATTATCTCCAGAAACCAGCATGGTCTTTGTATTTCATCTCAATCTGTGTATCATATATCTTTCTCAAAAGTAGTAACTTTTATGTGCTTTATCTTGTGATTCCTGTTTTGGATAAATTGATTAACCGTAACTGCATTTGTTAAATTGGAAACACTACACTTCTGCAAATTTCATCTAGTAGTTAAACCCCTTTCCCTGTTACAAACTTCTGTTTCATTTCAGTGTTTTATTCTTACATGAGCACATCCTAGGAAACTAATAATGAGAGGTACTTAATGTTTTCCAACTAGCCACGAGGGAATGTCTGTCAATATTACTGTTCCTGATCAATCTTCTTGGCTATCTACTGAAAACTGATATGTAGTTTAAAAAAGCATCCATTTTGAGTTTATTTTACTGGAGGAGAGACTAAAGAAACCCCAAAGATAACAAGCATTTTCAACCAGAATTTTTATTATTATAGGCATAAGCATAACTTAATTCTTACAAAACATATATCTCAGGAATGAAAGGGAGGGGAGAGATGAGAAGAAAATGGGCTTGTAACTTTTTCCTTTTTCTTTTCCATTTTAAGCATTCGAACTGTCTTAAAACTTTAGAGCCAAATGTGGACCTAGTTGGCCAGCAACACCTTAACTGCCTTTTTATAATGGAACTTTTGATAGAAGATAGAATCAAGCAAATGAAAATTCACTGGGACTAGGAAGACTGCGTATTTTAGGGTGAGCATTCTGAGAATTAAGTAACAAAAAATTGTTAACTGTTGAATAGCATTACAGAATTAGTTCTGGTTGTGGAACTTCTATGTCTGTACTCGTTCTTCAAATTTAATAGTGGCTAACTCAGCCTACTTAATAAAAGCTTATTTCTAAACAGTGTTGGAATTACTGAGCATTAAGAGTGTGACTATGATTGTTGTGTCTTACTTGTTTTCCTCTAGTGATTTTTCAGTGTGTTGTGTATGTGACAGAGGAAGAGCGTTCTTCAGAGTCAGCAGCAAATGATGTGGGATTCACTGCACAAGGCAGTCTGCTGAGCACAGCTGGGGTGAGAAGCAGCACTGATGTGCTGCATCTGTGCTGAGAGTGGCCTGAACTCCAGCAGTTCTCAAGCCTCTGAGGCTATTCTAGGACTACCATGGATGTAGTGCTCAACCCTGAAGCCAACTATAGAGCAGAGCGTGGCTGGATATACTTCAGTGTCCAGTTGTACCAATGTTTGCTTGGGAGGTTCATATTCTGCCTCATTTCCCATTTGTCTCATTGGCAGGCCTCTTGTAAAGATCAGAGCGTAGACTGCTCCAGTCACTTGCTCTAGGATGTCCTCCAAAACTTCAGTAGAAGAGTTTTGCATTTCTGTTAACTTACTGGCAAATGAAGCAAACGTTGTAGCCAACACTGCAAAAACAAGCAGTGTGGAATTGTTACCTCTAGTCAGAAACAGGATCCACGCCATCGAAGAAGGAAATATTACTCTTGAAGCAAGAGTCTGCTCTTGAGCATTGCAGGGGAACAACAGTATAGAGCATTGTGTGATGAAGGCTTCAGGGGTTTGTGGGATTTTTTTGTCAGGGGGAGGGGAGGAGTTGCAGGTTTTCTTAACTATTTGAAGTGATCTGACAGGATAATTTTGAAACCTGAAAGAAGTGCCTCACAGCCAGAAAACCAATGAAGAACAGAAAACAGACTGCGAAACAGAGACAGAAAGACTAGCCAGTTAAAGAAAAGTTGGATACATGAAAACTCAGTGTTTTTTGTGAACCCAGGACACTGATTAAGAGAGAAGTTTCATGTTTTAAAGAAGCCTGGTCAAAACAACTGTTACAGAGAACACTGAATGCAACTGCAATCTTATTAGAAGAAATTCCCTCTGACCACTAACAACTACCTTACCTGAAGACATTGCTATAAAGCTGGGACCACTACATCTTTTCAATCTGTCATTAAAAAGATGTCCCTAGAGCATTCTGAAAATAGTTGAGGCAGTAAAGAACACATGTGAATGTCCTAAGAATTCAATTTTGAGCATTAGAAAGAAATAAAAAGTGAATTTGTACCAGAAAAGTGAGCCCTCCAACATAGCAGTGAACTGATTCTCAGTACCTTGTAGCTCCAGAAAGGCTGGCCAAACATCAAAAAATTCAGTAGAAAACTTGCTGTTAAGCTGTTCCTGCGAGAGTACTGTATAAATACAAGGTGGTATCAATACAGTATTAGCCCAACGTCTTGGCAAAGTAACCCCCCAGCTGGATCTATCAGATTTTAAAATACTTGCACTGGATCAGTTGTTCCTCTGCTGCATGGACTAGATCAAGACCATGTAGCCATGTCTGCATTACACTGAAATGCAGATTCTCTCAAGTAGAGTGTCTGTGGGAAGCTGGTTCTGTAATACCACAGTAAGTGAATGACAAAGGCATTTAGTGATACCAGAGCAGGTGGCTCAAAGACACACCGCTTCTCCCCAGCCTGAAGAATTGATGTCCTGCCCACTATGGAGCAGAGCTGCCAGATTACTTTGTCCTGCAAAGCACTTAACTGAATGGAGTGCTTCGCAGAGAGAGACTCAAAACACAAGAGCTTATACCCCACTTTTGGTGGTCAAGGTACTGTATTGAACTGCACCATCTAGACAATGGTAAGAACTTCAATGGACAAAAACTCTCCACCAAATGACTGTACATCAAATGTGCATGTAAAATATGCTCTTAGTCTCCCTCTGCTGTTACTTTTATTCAACACTATCTATCAAATCTTCTTAAATATTCATATCAAGTTGCAGGAACAGCATGAAGAATTTTCACACACTTACATGACAGTAAAGGGGAAAATACCTTAAGAGATTGTTTCTGAACTAATTGCAGGATTGTGTTTTTGGCAAAAGTGTATATAATTTTTAAAAATGGCATTAGAAAGTAGATTTAAGTTGGGTTTTTTATTTAAGTGGACCGCAACTTCTGTAAGAATCAAAAATAGTTAATTTCCCCAATCCAGTCAGCACAAGTCTAATGTGTCATGTTCAAGCAAAGACACAGACTGATAGGTGAAAATAGCTCTTCACAATATTTTTATTTAGTAAGTTTTGTTCTTGAGGCTGATGTGCCATATCATGTTAAAAGAACTGGTGCAGATGCTAACTAAGCTTTCCATTCACTTAAAAATACTGTAATAGTATGGACTCAGTATAAGCAGTTATCATGCTGTGATTTCAATTTATAGGCAGAAATGCACAGCATCATAGGTTGCCTGCATTAAAAATGTGCAGTGATAAATTTGGTTGTATTGGTGCAACAACGAAGAGGTATTCAGGTGGCACATCTGTGGTTTAAGGGTGATTCTAACTGGTTGCATGCACCTACCAGTGAGACTTGCACTACTGCAAGCAAACCTGGCTATAATTGAAAATTCAATGTCTGATTTTAGATTAAAAAAAAAAAAAGAAAAAAGTTCTTTCTGTTAAAAGCAGCTGCAACTTTTATTTTATAGACCAAAAATGAAGCCCCCCCCCATCATACACACACACATAGAAAAGGCAAGACCATTGTAGCCATTCAAGTGAATGATATGGTGGGCAAACCTCCAGGACAGTCATCTCCCCAATACGTCTCATTCAACACAGGTAATTCCACTCAAGTACTACAGTCTGTTTTGTTAAAAATCTGCACAAACACACACACACATGCACGCACACACACTCTATATGCATAATTTCAGGTCACTTTACTGCATAATTAAACCAAAAGTAATGAAAACATCGCAATTATACTCTTACAGCAACAGATATCTGAGGCACTGAGGGCAGAGAAGACATTTTCCAGCAAATTTTGGAGTACACAAGACCAATTCTCTGAAGCACTAACCCCTTTTCCCCACCTAAATTCTGCAGTGCCAAGGGGAGCCAAGGGTATGCAGTACTTCATGTTCTTGGGTCTGTGGAACAAATCCACCATACACCTTGTAAAAGGTGTATTTTATTCCCATGATTGTATGATTTAATGTCTGCATTGGCTTAACTATTTCTTGCATTACAGTGGTGTAAGACTAAGTCCGCAATGGGGTCTGAAAATTTTTTCATTACAATTCAAAGAAAAAATTAATCCCTTCAGCAGAAACACCAAAGATGATGGAAATGAAGTGAGCATGGGTTAAAAAAGGACAGAGGAAGGGAGGCCTAATCAAATCACTTCCCTCAACATAACAGTTTCCAGCTTATCCTTATTCATTAACAGAAAATGAAGGGATATATATACTAATGTTGCCCACTCTATACCCAGTTTGAGGAAAAGAAGTTCAGTTTTCTTAGCTGCCCCCTAAGACTTTCCAAAAGCATGAAACTCACTCAACTGAGGGGGGGGGAAATGACCCGTTTAAAAATTACCAAAAGAAAAAAATACAGCATTGAACACATTTAATTTTCACACACTCAGACTTGTTTTGAGATATATACTCATTTCACTGTAAGTCTTGCAAATCCAATCCCCCACAGCTACTGTGGATGTACCTTTAAAAAACGCCCCACAGTTAACACACGTAGGGGTCCCATGAATCATGGGACCTTTTTGGTTCTTGTTTCATTCCTTTACCTAGGCAAGTCTGATATATCAGCTTCACCAAGATTTTGGAGGCTGCCTGCAAGTACTGCTTCACCAAGAAGCAGTTTATTCCAGGGAGCTGCATATAAAATGGAATTTATTGATTTTCTCTGTAGGAAGCCCATACTATCAAATCTCTAGCAAGAAAAACCAAGTCCTGCCATTAACACAGTGTGTCACAATCACCACAGAAGCCATCAGCAGGGAGATGGGGACAGAAGGTAGCCTGCTCTCAGATGTGTGTGTCTTTCTCCCTTCTACCCCCTTCTCAACTGATAAACAAGGCCCAGCCCATTAGAACAGTATCTGCAGAAGCAGGAGCAAGTCTTTGGAACTAGAAATGCTTAAAATTTCAGGTGCCACATATACCAAGAGCAACAGGGCACACTGAAGTGGTGAAAAAAACCTGGATCCCAAAATATCAAGTCCTGGTGGGAAAGGTTACCCACACTTTGCTAGCTAATATCATGGCAGCAACAGAAGCAATTGTGGATCTAACTGGAAGAAAGGTGCTAAAGAGATAATTGAAGAAAAAAGAAAATTATAGCATGAGTGTTGTAGGTAGGAGGACAGCAGGAAATTCTTTAAATTCTTCTCTGCTTTTCCAGACATGGGGTCAGGTTCTTCAAGATACTCCTCTTATCTACACTCACTGAGAACAAAGTAAATGATGAAACCTTTCTATTCTGTACTCTTAAAAAAAATGCATAGTACAGATACAAAAAACCCAGGTATGTATCGTTCCGATCTCCCTGCTCAGCCTGGACTCTCACTGGGACATGAAATGGGGACGAATGCTATCCAGCCGCCGGGTCAGGATCTCACAGCCTGTGTCAGTGACCAGGAGCGTGTGTTCAAACTGGGCCGACCGCTTCCCGTCCCTCGTCACCGCAGTCCAACCATCGGGCCACGTCTCGTCTTGCCAACCACCTACAGACAGAAATGGTGACGTTTTGCCCATTTTTAAGTAGTAGATATCAGTTCCACAAAGAGAAGTGAAAAAAATCTGTCAGCTATACAGAATAGAACCAGCAGCCTAATCCATCACTACTTAAGAGTAAACAAGAGTAACCATTTTACTCTATTGCTAAATTGCTCACCTTCACAGATCATTGGTTCAATTGTAAATACATGACCTGGCTTCATGACTCCAACTGCCTTATTTTCTGCAATAAAATAAACACTCGAGTTAGGAAAAGGGACACCATCTTAGCAAATCAATCGATCTGTCCTAGAAGAATACAGCAGGAATACTGTAAAGTCAGAAAAGCCTTTTCAAGATGACCTGTTCACTTGTCCATTTTTACTTCTACATTAAGATTTCCTTGAATTATTTCCTTCTCCCCATCCTCCAACACTGCAACATTTACTCAAGGAGCTTAAAATTAATTGCCGTCTTTCTCTCTGACAACTAGAATTTCAATTCTAGGTCTATAAAAACACTGAACAAATGTAATACAGGAATTTCTGCACACTTCTAAAATGAAAAACATCAACAAAAAACCACAATAAAAATAAGCACTTAAGATACTCAGAGAAGGTTTGAAACATCCTTACTTGTTTCCACTGAACCATTAGCTCCAATAAATGGTCAAAATATGATAGCAGTTAGGTAATCACATGATTCCATTTATGAAAGACACACTGCCCCCCTCATTACTGTGGGTAATGGGGTCATAGTAGTGTCAGAGTGATAATGCTGTGTTCTTTAGCTTACATAAAACAGCAAGGAAATTCAAGGCATCCAGGACAATAACACAGGAGCTTTTTGAGGTTATATGCTAAAAAATGTTTATGTGGAGGCACATGAACTGAAGCACAGCACAACTCTAGCAGTGTGGGTTTGACTGAAGAAAGGCTTCAGCCTGTTTCCACTGCCCTTTTTCACCTAGGATGGCAGTGCAGCTTAGATGTGACTCAGCCTGAGAGCTGGAACGGACTCCAGGATTGCACAGGAACCATCAACTCCAAGCTACTTTGCTGCCGTAGACAATTTGCATCAATTCTTACACACAGATTCCCTATCCCCTTATCTCTTAATTGTGTAGATGTATTAAACTGCCTAATTCACCCACAGACTTTAAAAATCTCAGATATTAAGCTGCCACAACAAATGGTCTTGTCTCTCTCAATCATCTGCTGGTAGTTCTTGTCTCAATACTTACATTTGAGTTTCTGGTCTTCTGCATCTGACCAAATTTTGTCCTTTATTCCCTGCACTTTTTGTGTTTTTGTTAAATAATTTAAAGGCTTTTAAAATGAGCTGTTTACTTTTCAAACTCCTTTCATAGTAAGCCAAAAAAAAGCAGCAGCATTCTTTTTTTTTTCTCCATGAGCCTGTAAGTCCCTCAGATCTTTCCACTTTGTTTTTGCTGTGAATCTGTATTTAAAAATATCAGAAAAAAAACACAGCACCTTTCTTTTTGAGAATGGGCATATTTGCTCAATGGGGAAAAAAAAGAAGTTCAAAGTTCCAAATAGCCAGGAAAGATAGACATTTCCTTTTTCTTGGCAGCAATTTTAATTGGTATAAAATGCTCTCCATCTCCAAGGAATCCAGATTTTCTTCATTTTGCACCAAAAAGTAAGCATCAGGAATTTTGATTCCCCTTTACCCCACAACTAACAAATTCTCCCTGTTCTCTGAAAAAAATAACTTGGGGAAATGACATGAAAAGCCAGGAATCAATAATCTACAACCATAACGTATTAAAACTCATTAGGAGATGGGAAGATGGAAGCACCTGTCAGGCCTGAGGAAATAAGTGTCCTATCAGGGAAGCTTTACAGCTGAAGTGGGTGTGAACAGTTCATCACAGCTTCATTGGTATTTACTCTAATCTTAGTTGTCCACTGGTACTTAAGCTTCCCTCCTTTGCCTCTGTGGATAGTTTCTTATTCCTGTTGGAAGAATTGTTATGGGGCCATGGGCATTTCCAAAAACCAATACTACTGGGGGAATGGTCATTCTTCCTCTGCCACACACTATAAAGAAGTTTCCAGGAGCACCAGATCACAATACTCAAAGGGAGAAAAGTAAAAAAAACAGGATCCAGATTCAGACAAAACACCCACCTACAGTATTCAAAAAGCTTTATATTTACACCTGGAAATGGTAGTAAGTTTTTGCTTAGACCTTCTAAGGAGAGAAACATTTGCCTGTTTGTGTCAGACAAGAATGTCCAAGGGAATTTAAGAATTCAGGCAAAACACTTTGAGCACTTAACCAGTACAGATGAGACCTAGCACTAACCTTTGGTGTAGGCACAGACTGTTTTGTTATATAATATCTTCACCTTATTTAGGTTCATAAAAGATGCTATTGTCCGGAGTTTAAAAAAGAAATTATTTCCAAAGTTCCAAAATGCTAACTTGATGGTTGTCAGGCAACATGCTACTTTAATAGAATATAACCAAGAAGTAAATTGAGTGCAGTCATTGCAAACCATTTCCTGTCTATGGAATAGCACAAAGGGAATGAATACTCACTGGCATAATGTGGCACATTAGGGGCCGTATGGAAAAGTTTATGGATTCCATGCCCACAGTAGCTCCGAACCACTGAAAATCCATTTGCTTGAGCATGTTTCTGAATGATGTTTCCCAGTTCTCTGTACCGAACACCAGGTTTTACTGCAAAATTAAAGAGATACAGATGGAAATTTAAGGAGCTTTCTTTCAACATAACTAACCATTAAACACCATCTCTGTAGCACTCATGGCTTGTATGTCCATCTGTTCTATGATCAATTATTCCACTAAGTATATGAGTTCAATAACACGAGAGTGAGGAAATGGGTCTCATATAAAAGAGAAAACGAGAGAAAGAAGAAAACTTTTTCACAAGAACACTACTGTCTTCCTTTCATGGAGGCAAGTGCTCACATTAAAAGGATGTTGAAGTTTGAAATTAAAAACAACAAAATACTTTCAAAGGACTTAGTAAGCTCTTGCACTCTGAGCTGCATTACTTCTTGCAATGAATGTATGAACTATATTTTAATAGACAAAATATAAAGTCTATTAAAAGACTTTAATTTTAAATTTTACTTTTAAAAGTAAAAAGGAAAACAGGTATCTCTACTCTTAGACAAGATTCTCAGTGGCAACACTACAACAAATAAGTATGTTCATATTCAGGGCTAACATTTTTGACAAGCCCTTTAGGAAGCCTTAAAGAGTTTGAAACACATGAAAAGGGTGTGAAAAATTCACTTTGAGCACTTAGACAAGGGAGTATTAATATCAGAAAAGCAATGTTTCATCCATCAGCTAATGGAGATTCGTAAGAAACACAACCTTGAGCCACTTCAAATAAAAGTCGTGTAAATGCTTTATCAAGAACCATTCACAACTCCCTGAGTATATGCTGTTCCTTCAGGAGCCAGAAGTCATTTGGTTGTATGCAGCCATCTTAAGCAGAGTTCACATAAAGCTAAAACTTTACATTAAGAAACCATTTAGTTCAATTCTCTGCTAATGAAAGCAACTACAACTGAAATCCTCAAGTTGAATTTACAGAAAATAAAAAGAAATTTCGATTACTGGAATGTGCATGCTTTTGCCAAAATTAAAAAAAAAAAAAAGTCATGCTGGGCAAGAGATTAATTTGTCAGTTTTGCACCATCTCCCTTGAGCCTGACAGTACAAGCAATTAATTTCAATGCAGCCAGGAGCCCTGTGCTTCTCTCTCATACAGCTCTCCTAGTCAGAGCTCTGCTGGTCCAACGCCAAGAAATTAAGATGACTTAAAGAGGGGAGAGGTGACCCCTTTTAACAGCTGAGACACTTGCTGCCAGAGTCCCTACTTGCAGGCAATGTCTAAAATGCATTAAAAACCTGTTAGAGCATCTAAAAAGATGGTGAAGAAAACTTATACTGAGAATTTAAATCTCACTATAATGAACAGAAAGGGAAATTTCTGTCATAGTTTATATATCAAAGCTAGGATACAAAAGATAACAGAACACATGTAACATTTGCTATAAAAACAAAAGTACAGAGCAAAGATAAACATTGTTCTGGTTTAGTATTGAGAAAAAAAGCAGTCATTTCAGACCACTAATCCCACATAAACTGTTTTCTTCACAGCTCAACTCTGCAGTGTTTTTTGGATCATACAATGCATACAACAAGACATCATTCCTATGGATGACATTGTTCCTATGGATTTCTGTCTCTTCAGCTTGGCTAGCTATCTCCAAATTATTAACCAAAGTTAAGTGCATTAGAATTTTTTTTTCATTTTTTTGGATTAAATGCAAGTTTAAAGCCTTCCTATACAGCACCTTATATTTCGGTCCTTAGAGGCCCTCAAATGAGTAAATTTTATTGGGGATTTTAAGAAGCTGCAGAGTATAAAAGATACAGATGATACAAGTATTTCCAGGGACTTGGGAGATTTTTGTTTTGTTTTCAGAACATGACATTCTCTAGTTACCTTTCTATCTCATTGTATGTCTTGATGCAGCTGTCCTGAGTTAGAACTAAGTAACACAGTTCTGTAGGTACTGAAGGATATGGATCTGTCTTCTCTGACACATGGCCACAGCTGAAAATCAAGTTCCTAACTTGCTTTATGAAATAACCATCATGCTTAGCAGGGGTAAAGAGGTATGTTTTACCTTACTATTTCACTGTGCAACACCATACAAATTATAAATGCAAGGTTTTCCAAAACACACTTTGCTTGTCACATTCTCTAAACTACTCACATCAAGGATGTCTTACTCATCTAACTAACAGTCAAAAAAGGCTGTTTCCATGTAAATATCATCATCTGTGGATCAGCTCAGCATCAAGTACATTTTTCTCATCAGCCCACATTCCAAACAGAAGTTGCAACCACTGCCCACAGAACTGTGTGATTTGAAGGATCGCTATATTACACAACATCCATCATCTGCTGGTGACAACACGCCAATGCTTCTGAGTGCTGCAACAGAAGTCACTCTGGGCAGTGGCAAATGTGAGCAATCATGTTTGAGAACCAAAACCTTAATGCTTCAGGCTCTGGTCAAAGGGCTTACCTGCATCGATGGCTTGCATTAGGCACTCGTAAGTTGTTTGGACAAGTCTCCTTGCACCCTCATCAACTTCTCCAACATAAAATGTCTCGTTCAGATCTCCATGATAGCCATTGCGATAGACAGTAATATCCACTGCAAAGAACACCAGACATGTGGTAAGATCAGCACTGTATTCCTCACTTCTTGCCTCTTGATTTGTGAAAGGACAAACATAAACATGTAAGAATGAATTATTCTAATTGTGAAGTCAAGATTACTTTGCAAGAATTTAAAATGTAAACTCTTCCAGCAGAAGCAACTCTCTCATGCTTATCCTGTAAATTCTACGGAATTAATTAATAAGATTGTTTCACTGGTTAACTGTCTGATTTAATTAAAAAAAAAAGGTGGGAGAAGAGGGAAGAGAAAAAATCCCACACCAATGCAACACAGACACTGCAAGCTTACAATTGGTATTCCAGGAAAGAGAGGCTTTTTGCTCCGTTGTGATTTACCTAGTTAAAATACTTTCTTAGAATTAATTCCAGCACTGATTAGGGAGATTAAATTTAAAAAAGTTAGTAATCATGTTTTTCCATATCAAGTTGACTTCCTGTGGTAGGACGGGTACTTTGGTGGTTTTAGGTCTTTGTCAGTCATCTGGTAGGTCTAATAGCTGCTAGAGCACCAAACCCACTAGAATAGTTATTGCACTGCTATTCATGAGGAATTCAACATGCAGACCCTGTCACAGGTAAACAGTCTTGAAGGAAACTAGTGAGCAATCATACTTTAGGAATATGGTATATGAGTCACTGAGAGAGACTAGTACCAACCTGATCGGAAAATGTGGGAAAACACACATTAGTGTCAACAGTAAATCTGTACTGCTGGCAAACATTTGAGAATTAAATTAACACCCCACGAAAACAATACTGCCTGTTGTGAATGAATTCAAGTGCAGGGTTACACTACACTCCCTGCATGACTGTGTGGGACTACAGGAACATTTGTCCAGTGTACAGACCTGGTAATATAACAGGACTATATAGAAACCAGCAGCAACATATGCAGATAAAAGTGTTTATCAGGGCTCCTAGGCACAGAGTACAGACTACTTGTTGCAAAGAATCTATCTCCATAGGCCATGTGATTACAAGACTTTGACACTGCCAGATTTGGCCAGAACATCTCACTTTGCAGAGAAATCAGTTTTGTTCGTTGGGTACATTCTCTCCAAGGTACTTTTTCTATCTCCTCTTTGTAACCTGTTTTCTTCCATCTTTTAAAAAGGCTTCTGAGCCACTACCTTACCAAAAGGAAGCCTAGTTCTTTCTCATCAAAACAAAGCAGAAGGCTCCAAGCTTGAGCAAGTGCAGTCAGGGCAGGGATGTGGACAAAGGTATGACTAAACCCTCCTACAAAAGGTGTTCTCTAGGGCTGAGGTACAGCCTTGACATGCAAATAGCAGAGAGGCAAGATGCCACGTAGTTGAAGCCAACCAAGCTGATTAGAGGGATGGAGCACCTCTCCTATGAGAAAAGGCTGAGAAAATTCATATTGTTTAGCCTGGAAAAGAGAAGTCTTCAGGGTGACCTAATTGCAGCCTTCCAGTACCTGAAAGGAGCCAATAAGAAACAAAAAAAAAGAGCTTTGGCACACATTGTTACATGTACACTACAAGCTCAGAGCTATCAACCAGCCTAAACCTCCCTTAGAAAGGGGCAGCAGTCATGAGGCTTGTTCTGAAAAGGCTGGCACCCATAGCACTGATGCAGACTTAGTAGCTATTATTACATGCTAATATATATAAAATATCTGATGATCTAAAATTATTCCAACCTGCTTCTCGAGGCAGGCCAAAGCCTAGGATGTGCTGGGGGTTTATTTATGGATGAGAAAAGCAAAGCAGTGCAATAAACAAAGGTGCAAGTGTTTGCATGGAACAAGTATTGTTAATTTTCACTCCAAACCAAGAAGAAATGAAAGTGAAAACAAAAAATGGTCAAGTACTTTATGAAAGTATCACTCACCACCCAAGAATGTACTGTTAGGAAGCTCAAAAAAGGGTATGTTTTTCAATATGCACCTACACAATGCCTCACCATTACGATCCTTTACAGGCATCATAATCGTCATGTCCATAGCAAAACTGTAAGGATTTAGAACCATCTAACTAATCATTCACGGAGAACTCATCCAGTTGAATAATTCAATACACATTTTATTCACTATATATACAGCCTGGAACAACTAGAACCTAACCCACAAGTGCACTATACTAATGCACAGATCAGGGCAGAAGAATTATAGAGCTCTTAAAGTGGACCAAACTTTTGAAGTTATTTTATTAAATAAACTCATTAATTTAAGTATGTAAAGAGCAGAGGTTAATTAGTAAATGGGAACAAAATCCTTTCTTAAGTAGCTATTCCAATTACATTGCCTGCCTGTGAAACCTCACCTTACTGCATAGTTTAACTGGACAGAAGGTAGAAATACTGAAGGTCAATTTTCACAGCACTTACCATTAACAATATCTCCCTCCTGCAATGGCCTCCTGTCAGGAATTCCATGACAGATCACTTCATTCACCGACGTACAACACGACTTGGGGAAATTATAATAATTCAGAGGGGAAGGATAGCAATTCCTTGCAATACAAGCCTAAATAGAGAAAATACAATTTACACTTTATATTAGTAAGTTCTGTACAAAGAAAAAAATGTAGAAAAAATATACACAACAGCTTTACAGCAAGAATGATAGGATGAAAAGCACTGACTTGAAAACAAGACTCTTCAAGCATTTTTTGGCATTACAGTATTTTGTTACTCTGCATTTCTTACCAGGAAGAAAGTAAAACTACTTTAATTTTGTTTCCGCTCATTTTTATGTTCAACTATGAATGCTGAAACATCAAAATTTAAAACAATGCATGGCAATACGTAGTCAGTTAAAAAAACAGTAATTTTCAATTACTGCCTTTAAGCACCTGGTCTAAGACTGTTAAGTATTTTTGCAAGACACACAAGCTGAACAAAGTAACATTTAGCACTACTCTTTCACCCCTAGCTTTAAAAGCTTAAGCTGCTTCCCTTGTACTCTAATAACATTTTTGGTATTTTTGCAAAACTGACCCATTTTATATACAATTACAACCACATACATACATACATTTTGTGACATACTGAGCAAAAATTGAAAAAAAAAATAGTATGTGACCTTTTTTTTGTTTAAAGAAAATAATACTGTTTAAAAAACACAAAGTACCACTTAAGGATATCAGTCAGTATCAACAATCTGCCAAGCAAAAATTTCCAGAAACTGCTGAGGGGGCGTAACACCATTTTAACTACCAGTTGTTTATATCAGGCATTATACCGAAGCAGATAATTCGGTTTTTAATGCAATTCAACAGAAATCTCTGGCCTAATGAAACCAGAGTAAGTTCCTTACAATCTTGGCTCAACAGCTGCAGATGTGCATAAAAAGAACCACAAAGCTCTCTAATAAATTTAACTATAACAAAATCATTGCCTTCCCCACAGTGGGCACAAGCATCCTCAATTATCAGATTATGTGATTCATAGAGAAGACAGCAAAGAAACAAAACTACACAATTCAAATATCTATGAACAGTTAAGCCAGGAAAATTCTTGAACACGTTATTTCAAATACTTCACTGCATTATGGCTTTAGTTTGTCTGACTGCACCAAAAATCTTGTTTCAGTTCTCTCTGAAGTATCTCAGTTCTGATTCCCAACCATAAATAACTAAATGTTCTCTCCTCTGTACGTCTTAACCAACAGCACAGAGCACAAGAAATCCATGGCCTACATATGATCTTGAAAGGGTTTAGAAGAAAGAAAATTATGTGATGTTAACTGAAAAAGCAGGTGAAGAAAGAAATCTGAAGCCAGAAATCATGGTAGCAGCTGATACAGAGAGAGGCCCATGAGTTCCTAACATTTTGAACCTACCATTGCACTGGAGCACATTTCTACTATCTGCACTACCCACTAGCTTCAAATGGGGAAACAATTCAAAACAAAGAAAAGGAATTCATACAAAGAAGAAACACAACAATCATTTAAAAATAGAGAGACAGAAGAAAGCACTTAGAAACACCAGAAGAATAATAAAATAATCTTACTAAATGGACAGCATGATCAATTTCTTCAGTAGTTACTCCTGCTTTCACCATCATGGCAGCAACATCCAATACTTCTCTAGCAAGCTGCAAATTAAACAATTTAAAAGAGATGCATCAACTTATTTTAAATTGATTTAAAATAGGCCAGGACTACTCTCCAGAAGATTAGCAACCCATTTGGACAGCTACACTGAGATCACCACGAAAGCTGTGTGGAGTTGGGCTCTAGAAAGACTTGGAGATGTCTACAGGTTATATTACTAAGCCATCTCTGTGAGATTTAAAAATAATTCATTTAAGATTTTGGCCACAATTTCCCTGAATACCATAATCTTAAATCAGACTACCTAAATACATTTCAAAGTTTAACTTCACGCACAAGGAAGTGATTACAATTGAACAGTTCTTTTTCAAAAATTGTTAGGGATAGGCCTTTGTTTTGTTTTTTTAGTTTTTACTTAGTACTAGTTCTAGGAGAGCAGAAAGTGCTGTTCTCATTTATGCACTATAAAACACACTCTTAACAGTAACGATGTCTCAGCCACAGATCGTCTCACTAGTAATAATAAAGCCAGGAAACAGATAAAAGTTATCTTTCTGCTTGCAAAATAGTGTACTGTAAATTGGGAGTCATGAGGAGAGAAAAAGCAAGAAAATATCAAGTTTCCCAAACGATTTTTCAATGCTCTAAAGTGGTTTGAAGGTTTTTACTCTCAAATGTGCTGTCACAAACTGGTAAAAGCACTACAGTTTTTTAAAGAACAAAGGCACTTTGTAATGAAAATCAAACCCCCTTACCCTACAGACTACTCGCATCCCTTCTATATCCTCAGATGACAGTATTTTTATTTGAGAGGTTCCTTTTAAAGCCTGTTCTGATTCAGACATTCCTGAAAAGAAAACGGGGAAGACGGGGGTGGGGGGAGAGAAAAAAAAGAGGGAAAAAACCATGTTATATAGAGAAGTGATTATTATATATGCCCTATCAAGCAATTTACTTAGCTTACTAATGGCAATGAAGTACAGACTTTCCCACCACAGACTAAAGAAACGAACCCACCAAACCATAGCATTATCATCGCTATCCAGATTAATTTGAATTCATAAGCCTTCCACAATACTGTAATGCCTACATACACACTCAGGAGGCCCATTCACTTACTGCATAAACACAACCTTAAAAGTAAGATTTACAAGGAAATTATTTTATTCATAAAAAAGTTCTTTTAGCTGCTTTTAGAAAACAGTTAATAATAAATAATATTCTAAAAGAGCCATAAATGATGATATGAGCTTGTGACTATATCTGGTTATACTATTGCAATAATCATCTGAAAAAACATGTAAATTCTTCCTACCAAATTCTGTGCAAGATTAGCTTTACAGATGAATGACCTCCTAAAATACAGTATTTTGTGTGGTTAAAGTACTTACATTCTGTAAAGAATAACTAAAGAACAGCTCAAGATTAAAAAATAATGCTAACAGACTATGTAGTCTTTTTTGGGGAAATGCAAAGCACCAATACTGATATATAAAGGGCAAAATACCAAAACAAACCCATAAGCAAGAAATTTTGAATGCATTCCCTCTGTGTCCAAAAACAGCTGGAACTCACACACCAGTTTTCTTTTGGGGGTTGCTTACTGCAGGGTTTTTTTTGTTTTATTTTATGACACATTTTCTACAGATACCATGATGCTACTGAGAATGGCTTAGAATTCACCTGTGACAGTCAACTAATTGCTGTTTGTTCTGAAGTTAATAACAGGACTAGCATATTTGGAGTTTTTTTAATTCCCTGAACACATCTCAAAGATAACACGTTACAAATTTTGGACTTCCAAAAAATACCTGTAACCCTTTGTTTTTGAAAAATCAGTAAGTTAACAAGGGGAAGAAGTAAAGTGAGAAGAATAGATAGGAGAGGTTCCTTCCTCCAGTATCTCCTTCATGCTTTAAAGATTTTTCAATTAAAAGAAAAATTGAAAGCAAAAGTAACACTCCATAGTTCTAACTTGTTTCAAGTTACCTAGTGGGTGATCAGCATAATCCGGTCTCTGAATATAACTTGGCACAGGTCTTGTTGGCGTCTAAATAAATCACAGTCAAAACTGGTTAGGTTGCAAGAACACTTATAGTCAGTCACAAAAACACGTATGCAGCAAAATTAAATACAGTGGAATATGGCTATATCCACTTAGAAAAGATTGTAAAGTATGCAAATGCTCCAGAACAGTTCAAATTTTCATTTCTCAGACATTCTCCTGTTTCTCTTTTCATATTATACAACTTTTAATATCCAATTCCACAACTTTGTAAAAATCAAGCTTTTATGTGTCAAGTAAATCCAACTGGTTTTATAACATATTGTCCTTGTTACGCTGTAGTGGTTTTTTTCTGCTGCTTTCCAGACTGAAGTGCACTGATCGCAAATATCTCCTTCTTCTTTCTGTCAAGATTACTATTTCTAATCATTGACATATTCACCAGCACTGGTGTTGTTGCATCAATCCTGCAGCAGTCAGAAGACAAAAAAGCCCATATTCAGCAGTAACACCACTAAATTACTTGGCTGCTGAAATATCCAAAACACTTTTCTCCAAAAACACTAACAAACATGCATGGGTTCAGACTCTGTTCATTTATTCTCTGATGAGCCTGTAACAGATGGAGCAGACTATAGAGAGGATGCCACTGGGGCAGCATTTCTAGCATGGGTCAATTAGAAAAGACAAATGTAAGCAAAACAACATTATTCCTGTAAAAAGGTGTTGGCTTATTCCATGTACAGACTCGTACCGATTCAAAAACACAGCTATACTGAGGTCATCATCTTCTAAACCCACCTTTCACAGCCCAAGATCTTACTAATCTCTGTTATTCTTCATCATTCCAGTGCTGGAGATTACTACAATCTCCATTCTTTCAGCAGAGCTCTCCACCAGTTCACTCATCAGGTTATTTCAAACCATTTACATAAAATAATATAAACGCATTTATTTAATTATAAAGTAATTCACCTGAATTTTTCTGAAACAGACTGCTCCATAATTGGTGAGGACAGTAAACAGCTAGGAGACATCATGTGAACTAGCAACAGCTTTCTGGCAGAATAAATGTCAAAATATACAGCGAAAAGGTATGAGTTCAGCCCTGTTACTGATACACGTTATCTCACAGGTACTTCTTTAATTTTAAGTATACCAAGAGATAGAACAAGTCAAATCAAAATGAATCACAGTAAGGACAGTCATACATGCCCTTGCCATCAGGTTCAGATAATGTTTAAGTTTTCCTCTCTCAGCTAAAATGTGTGAGGTAATCAGGTCGTCAGGAGTGGTCCATTAGTTGCCACAGAATGTAGCAGTGCTGGAATATAGAGTGGCACCTACTGCTTACCAGTGGATAGTGTGGCCTGAGTTTACCAGTATATCGATAACCAGACCAGGGATTTGTGTTAACGTCACCTTCCAGGGTCCAGGAGGAAACTTCACGCTTAGCTTTTTCATCTTCTGAAAAGACAAGAAAAAAAGGGGCAGAATTTGCAGCAGCAAAATCAGTCATACGAAGAAGAAGTGTGGGGTCTAGAAAGTGACTTAGATCTGACTCTTTCTGGTATTTTAGATACTGATACAAGAAGGTGTGAGCAGCAGTTATCATTTTGTAGTGCCTTTAAGTTTTTCACATTCAAAATTCATATTCTTCCAACTCTATTCAATAGCAAACTGAGGAATTTTGGGAATGGATGCACAAATTAAGTCTAGTAATTGAGTTGTTCTTCATTTGTAGTTTTATAACCTAGTGTTTGTTTTCATTCCTGGGAAAAAACATATTTCTACTGAGATACTATTAACAGTCTTGCACTGTATATGAATGTTCCTTTTCCTGTGATCTCTCTTAGCACCCAGCAACAGAAATGACCCGAGGTGGGAAGAAGGCCATCCAGCTGTCAGTTTTACCACATGGAGCCTGCCACCCCCCCAGATCTGATGAAGATAGTGCAGGTGCTGCCACCTCTGCCTTTCAGGATAGGCAGTGTGCACGCCTTACAAGATGGTCCCAAACTGCTGAGGCTTCCCAGCTCTCTTGATCTTATGAAATTCACATCTGATGTGGTCCACTGATTTAATTCATTGACAAATAACACAGTCCTAAGAGGGCAGACTGAAGGCGTTTCCTTAAAGGCAAGCAGATTGTCAACCTTACTAAAAGGAGAACCATTTACTCAGAAAGAGGAGGTAAGGGTTAAGACAGAGCATGGTAGCATTAATCTTTAACTTATAACAAGATAACTTGTTTGTTTTCTCTTTTTATATCTCACCAGCATGAAGAGATGGCAAAAGGTCTGCCACAGCAAGCCCTAACATGAACTCCTCAGAGTCTCTGTGGCTGACATCTGAGCCATCTTGCTCGCATGACATTCAGTGTAGATGAACCACTGAGAAATAATAGTTTAAAAATCCAAAGTTTTTCATAACCATGCAAAGTAATAGGATACAGAATGCCAGCGTGAACAATGATATCCCTGCATTGGGAAAGCAGAAAGAAGGAATACATTTGTAATTGTCGGTACTCCTCCAACCTATTTATCATTCAACATTTATCATGGAAAATGGAGCTTTATTGGGTTTTAGGAAGGGAGGTGAATTATTTGAGGATTTGAATTTCTGCCATACCACTTTTTAATCTTATCTCCCTTTAAAGCAGGGCTTCATGAAGATAGGCAAGGTGATGGGGGGTAGGAGGCAAGGGGGGCAGAACTGAGGTCTGCTCTCTCTTTGGTTTTAAACTCATGGATTATTTTCACTACTCAAGTAGGGCAGAATCTTCCAGTCTACTTGTATCTGTTTGCCAGAGCTACCAGCTGTAACTAAGGCATACAGATACTCTTATTACATTTACCTAAACTCAGAAAAATCCTAGCTATGATACATCCTCCTATCAATGGCTGCACCATGCACACAAGATTTTCACTTTTTCTCCAAAGGGGTACACCCCAAATGTACAGAACAGCCGTAGACCTTTCTCACTTTATTGTCTTTTACTGCAATAGACACCAAAATGCTATGAAGGAACAGGCCCGGCAATGCCTTACAATAATGATTTATTATTCTCCTTGTCCTTTATTTATTTTTTATATATCTCCTTTCCCTCTTTTTCTGTTCATATACGTGGCAATGTAGCTTAAGGAATAATTCACAGAAACAGAAAAGTGAACAGAGACTCCTGTGTACTTCTGTCTCTGAAATTTTACAAGGCACTTTAGATTACTGCAAACTGGACAAAACTTCAGATATGCAGAATCCAATGCCAGATATCTTGAAAAAAAACCCAATACCATTCTTAGGCAGAGAAGCACAGAACAGTTGAAGTTGGAAGGGACCCCTGGAGATCATCTGGTCCAATCGCCTGCTCAAGCAGGGCCACCTAGAGCTCACTGCACAGGACAAAACCAACACAAAACTGCATTAAAATGTATTTTAAAATAATGAACTTACTTGCTTTTTTGTGTAATAACTTGTGAGTGGCCCAGCTTCCCTTAAAGCATTCCTAGAATTGCAAACAAAATATATGTGTTTTACGTAGCATTAACACAGTCATCCTCACATAATTGAAAAGCAATGGTATTCTAAAAGAAAACTAGAAGACATTTTATTAACCCTTGTAGTAATATGCATGGAACTGCTAGTCTTAACAAAGGAAAATATTACACTCAAAAGTTTATGAACCAGAATAGGCAGAAAGTACAGCCAGACACACACGTGGTAGTAGAACACACTAATCTAATCTTATACACTAAATATTGTCCCCTTATCATTTTAATGAGTAACTAAACACCATGGTTGCTCCGAGTTGGCTGAAACTCAGTCTATCTCTGCACCTGATCTTACAGCACTACAGTGGGCAGGATGATCCTCCCTCGGCTCCTACAAGAAGACATCTCCTCCTGCTAATTGCATCCCTTCTGTCCTCTTGTCCAGCTCAGGAAAGCAACAGAGGCCAATCAGCACAGTCACGGTGGAATTAATGAAGTTAATTAAAGGGTGGGAAATGAGAGCTACTGAACAAAAATAGGAAATGGAAAAAAAAAAAACCCAAAGTTGAAATGGAAATCAAGAAAAGACTGACTGTGGAGGAGTCTGTCTTTTTCTCTTCTTTACAAGGACAAATAGAGCAATTCATGCAATGGACAATGAACCAGCAAAGGGGGAGATGGAAATGCTGGCAGCTTAAGAAGAAGAAAGAAAGACCAAGATGACAGAAATACATGAAAAATGAGAGATTTAAGTAGAAAAGCTGCAGAAGGCAGCATTAAAGGTGCTAATTATAAATTACTTGGTTTTGAAGCAGAAATTCTAATTCAATGGCTGTGTGCACTCAAAACAACCATTAGGAAACAGCTAATTCCAATCATTTACAATAAAGAGGCAGGAAGCAAACTGTTTTCCTTTATAAGGACAGACAATACTAATGCTGAATCATCATTGTAAAACTACCATCCAGAGCACACAACTGATTCAGCCTAATGTATACAACACTCACGCAGTCCAAGAGAACAGATCTGTAAACTAAGCCCAGATAGTAACATTCTACCCCTGCTTCACGATTGCGATTGAGCAGTCTTAGCTGTCTGCTCCTGTAGAGCCACCTTCTCCCCATTTCCTCCTTAGTCTTGCAACCAGTAGTTACCAAATCGCATCCAGAAAAACATGGTAAAGTGGTGCACAAGCATGCTTATGCTCGAAGAGACCCTGCTGTGTGCTGTTTCCCTCATTACCAAAACCAGTTGCTTGTTTTCTTCTGCTTCCTACACCAAATGCCAGGAGTGACCACGTTCTCTGGAGCAGCCAAGATGCGCTGTGGTGTCACGAATGGTCTGTCTGTGCAACAAGAGGCTCTTAAACCAACACTTCAGATGACTGAAGAGAAAGTCACTTTGAATGAGCACTGGAAGGTTTTACTGTACAACCCACTGCATATAGACCTTTGCAATGCATTTTTTTCTGTTGGAGAGCTGGGACAAAAGGAGCAAGTTTTAACTGCGGCCTACTTAAAGAAAAAAATTAAAAAGCTAAAAACGCTATTTTCAAGGATGCTGGAAGCACCAGTATGGTTTCAATCCCCTTTCAAACACAAAGTCTCTGCTTTGAAGCAGAAGAAGGATTACATAGCTAAGGACTTAGAACAGTTACCAAGTCTGCAAACCTAGAATCCACTCATTTGAATATCAAGGACCATTTGGTGAATGAACACATATATCAGCTGTGGTAATTACCGGTTGCAGATCATTCTCTCCTTCCTCATGAAATTTGGGGATATATTTTCCAGTACCATTCCTTTGTCCTATACCAACAGTCTTTCCTCTTTGACAGCCCATAACCAGAAAACACCAGGCAAACAAGGCACCACTGACAGTACCAAAACCTGACAGGCTCCATTTTGGCTTTTTATTTCCTCTAGCTGTGAACAGCCTAAGAGGGTCTTGCATAAGGCTGCCATATACCTGAGTTTTCCCAAATGTGTTTCCCACATTTTACTTGCCCTCTATTTCCAGAGGAGCAGCAGCTCCGTCAGAACTCCTGAACCACAGCTCCAGATGAGCTGCTGTAGTCTGGGACATCCCAGACATGCACACTGTGTGCACATCCATCAAGTGCAACAGGCACACACAGTCAGTCAGTCCAAAGCGTTTTTGTGAGCACAGGCAGCTGTCATCTCACAGGCTGGAGAATCACAGCCCTCGCAAAAAAACCAATGTACCACTGCACACTGCAGTCTCCCTCACCTTATATATAGCAGACTTCCTGACAAGCTATGGAGCAAAGCTGCTCTTTCTCTCCACCTGGGCCACTTTCTGGAAAATTTTCTTGAGAAAATTATGCTTTTTACTGAGCCTTCTGAGACATTCACTTCAATCTTGCTATTACCATTCCTTCTCCTAACAATTCTTCCTTGTTCCTATCCTCCTATACAGGTCAGGATAGAAAATTTTCAATTACTAAATAAATAAAATCCATGAAAAAATACCCAGGATGATTTTTAATACGAAAATTAAGAAAATAAAGATCTTTTTTCCACAATATGATGAAAAAAGAAACATGTAACACTGCACAGCTGCATTTTAAAATATTAAATAGCTTCAGGTGGAAGTATACAAGAATAGTATGAATTTGGGTTCAAGCTTCTTTGAAGACTTCCAGGCTTTCATTTCAATTACTACATTATCCATTAATATGCCTGACATTAATACCTCCACCTTTCTCACCTAAAGCATTTTTCTTTTTATTGCATGTGGCTTTTACATAACAAACAAGACAGACTTGGAAATACTGGAGAGGACTGTACAAAAAGAGAGGTCAAATGTATGACAAAAAAGAAGGCAGAATGGTAATCCTTGATTTTTTTTAGAGCAATTCTGGGTACAACTGTTCTATCAGTAAGAAAAATATGTCTTATTTTAGACAGAGGCTGTCAACATATTTAAACCTCTAAGAGCATTTCTGGGTTCAAGCTATTCTTAAGCCAATCCCACCAGTTTCATGTTTACAAACAAGCTCAACCCAGTGTTCACCAGAACCTGAGAATGTATCAAAAGGTAACCAAAGGCACAACCAGCATTACCATCTAGAAAGATTCCTGTTGGGTCACCTTGTGGAAGCTATGTTATTTCTGTAAATTATTTTTACCTTAATAACGCAGCCCAAAATCTATTTACTGGTTGAAATATTGACAGATTCATCCAGCATAGCAGAATTTGTTTTACAATACACTACATTTTCACTGTGAACACAATGATCACTACCAAATACCTTTAAGCTTCTTTTTTTTTTTTTAATCAGCCACTGAAAGAACAAAATAAAACACTTTAAAACAGTTACTGAACTAATTAGGAAAAAATTTCCATGATAGGGAGCTTCTTATTCTGTCAGTTCACGTATCCATGCAACTTGATTAAGAGGTGGAAAAGTACAGCCAACTGCAAGTTCTAGGAGAAAAGAATGCTAAATAAACCAAGATTAGGATATTACTACACCACAAACCTCTGTATAGCACAGACATTACCAAACTAGATTTAAATAAGCTACCCAGAGACATGGATGCCCCATCCCTGGAAGTGTTCGAAGCCAGGTTGGATGGAGCTCTGAGCAAGTTAAGGGTGTTCCTAACCACGGCAGGGGAGTTGGAATTAGATGATCTTTAAGGCCCCTTCCAGCCCAGGCCATTCTATGATTCTATGATACCCAAGCACAGGAAGCTGTGAAAGCACCACAGCACAGAATTCAAGGCATATTCATAGACTGTGTTTCTGAATGGCCTTTGCACGCCAGTAGCTCATTTAAAGTTAGCTCTGGTGACCCTCTATCAGGACTTTTGAGCCTTAAGGCTGACACTCTTCTTCAGGCTCCCCTTCATCTTTGGGTACTGCTGCTTTACACAACCTGGCATTTGACACTATCAATAAACCTACTAGCATGTATGCAGAAACCACTCCACTGTACAGTTACTGAGAACTCATATCCAACTTCCACAAAATCATCCTCTGTGCTCATCATTTAGAGCCACTGTGATGAATTTCCAAAAATACCTATTCCATAGAAAAAGAAGAAAAAAAAAAAAGACAGTTGGAATCAAAACTGTGGGGACAGACTGTCTGTCTCTTTGCATGTCATTATACCCTGAATTGAATAGACAAACATCTCAGAAACAGTGCCAGACAGTACACTGTATTTAAAAATATTCTGAGCAATCATTTTAATTGAAATTACACATGTCCTTTAGAATGTAAAATTGTCTTGGGCTTAATATGAGATCATGTAGTTTTGCTTAATGAGAACTCATTTTTAACCAAATACCTTGAAGGTATGCAAAACAGAAGATAAAAAGTACCCCTTAAGTATGGCATTCAGCTTAAGAAAAATGTCAAGCTCCCAGTGTTATACATATTACATACAATACAGACTAACTGAACATTTTATCCATAAATACAAGTATGTTGAGAAGTGCAATTGTTAATACATTTGATGTTAAAATAAAACAGTTGCTTCTTTTCAGCATGCTGAAATCCTTCTAGGGTGGAACAAGCCTGCAGAGACTGCCTCTGGCCTGATAAACCCTGTACAAAATTCCCAAGATAGCCTAAGCAGCATACATAAATAGTTTTTCAGAAGAATCAAATATGTATTTTCAGATTCAACTCCAATGGAAGCAGCTATATGCAGCATATTGGTAACAGAACAACTTTCTCCTTCATCTAAAGCCTGATCTCAGCATGACACTCCTGGATCCCACATGACTGAGCCCTTCCTTTGAGGCTGCATTTTGCAGCTTTACAGATACACAATTGATTTTTGAGAGCTGTAAAGGAACAACTGACCAGAGAAATTCAAACTGAACTATTCTTTCTGTATATTGAACACTAGCTCAGAAAGCTTGCCTATAGGAGTTAAGGTTTACTCTCAGAAAGTTATGAGGTCTCACTTTTGTGCTTCAACAATAATCAGGCGTTTGGCTCAGACACAGGTCTTCATGGTGATTTATAGGTAATTAAGAATGTCAGCTTCCTGATGAAGGAAATCTGTAGTATCTACTGAGTGCCATTTTCACCCAAAGTAATCCCTATGAGTTCCAGTTGGATCCAAGCAGCAGGTTTTAGCCTACTCTCTGCACAGCAAAGAACATTGAAGCAAGAATGAAATATGGCACTTATGTCCTACATTCTGATATAAGAGAGGACAAAACATAGTTTTATTCAGGTTCACTGCTCCCCACCCCTAACACACTGGCAGTGAAAGGAAACAGAGAAATGGGAGATGGGATACTGTCAGTCTTCTCTCCAGGACCACAATTTTTCACAAAAATTACTGTATCCTTGAGGATCCTCCGGGTCTCAGTATCAGTGAAAACTTGCCTTTCAGAAAGGAGTAAATTGTATATAAACTCATTGAGAAATCAAAAGAGCATTTCTCTCCTGTCACTGGAATTTAAGAAGTCATACCCCATCTCAAATGGAAAGAGCTTCATCAGGAGTGGTATCCACTATTAGAAGAGAGATGTTGCTGCCTCCTGTACAGTTCAGAGAAACTGTTTCCCTTCAAACACCTAAAACACATGTCCAACCATGGCACTCATGTGGCAGCCTCACACAGTCACCCCAGTCCTTGCTTTTGACTCTATACACAGATCACTTCATATACCTGGGCCTCTTTGGGACTGACAACACACAGACACACAACAGAGGAAGGGACAAAATTCTCCTTAAGTTATGACTACTCCTCTGCTAAAAATTCATGGCCTTCAGCTCTTGGAGAAATGAAAACGGCACTGGCCACTGGCTTTATAATAAGGGCATGTTTCCAGTAAGTGTCTAGAAATAGGTATTTTGGAATTTGGCTGGAGAAATATCCCTGCACCAGCATCCAGTCCACACCACAGAAAACCTACTGTTTTATCCAAGACACTTACACAGATATAAGTAGTATGAGAGAGGAAGTTTTCATTAAAGGAACACAAAACCATTAATTAGAGATCCATTTACTGGAGGTCTCATGAAGAATCACTATTTTCCCTTTATCATTCAGCCTCTTTTGGAAGAGACATAGAAGAAATGTAAATTGTCTATTTAAATACAAACTGTTTATGTCTACACACCATTTACACACAAATGACTATCTATAAGGCAGATTTTACAATACCAAATTCATCTTAGCAAGAGAAACAATAAGCTTGAGACATGATGCAGGCCATCTGTGCTATTTCCACATTCAGAATATAGGCTGAATTACTAGATATAACTATATGATGATAAACACATACAACACTGCAGTAACTCTCTAAAAAACAGAAGGCAAGACAGCGAAAGAAGGTAGCCAGTAGTGACGGTACTTGATTTACTAGCCTAAAATATCATTAAGGGTTAAAAGCAGACAGAATCCCTCAGCAGAACAGTCCCTCATGTTACACCTTGAAGTGAAAAAAAAAAATTACACCAGGGTTCACCACACCACCTCAGAGCTCCTCACTGCTAAAACTCATCTTTACCCTGTCTACACTTCCAGTTCAAAACCTCCCTGGTAGGTCAGAATCCAGCTTCCTTGACCCCCTTTCCATCCATGACCACAAGAACAACTATTATTCAACAGCTGCACCCAGTTTCCAAGGTGCCCAACAGCCAGACAGGAAACAGTGTTGGCTCAAAGAAGACTCAGTGAATGTCAAAGTACTTCAGCATAAGCATTTTCGGGAAATGTCGAGACATACATTTTGCTGCAGATAGGGGGGAAAAATAAATTACCAGAATAATGGCCTTTCTCAAGCAGAGGAGAAACACAAATTATAAATCCACTGGGGAAATCACTGTCTTGATGCAATCTTCTTGAAAAGTTCAATTCTCTTTGTGCAGTGACGAAAAATAATGCTTAATCAATCCCCACACTACACTGAGATTCTCAGTCCTATACATCCTCCATTATTTTTCCTTAGCAAACTATATGTTACTAACTCATAAACAACATTGCTTCATGCTGTTACTTTTCTACAGCAGTTCACACTTTTCTTTGTTTATTCTTAGCGCTGGAGAAAATAAACCCTTACAAATTTGTTTTTAGCTCTGACTGGACTTCTGGGTGTATGAAAAAGTCCTTGCAGGTTTCCAAGCAGATAATTAACCCAACGCCCATGTCCGTACAGGTGCTCTTACCCCTCCAGGAGACACCAGTAGCTTGCCAGTCCCACTCAACCCTCAGCCCAGAGGAAGTGCCTGCACACTCAACAAACACCACTGCATTTCATAAGGACAGGTTGACTTTGCAGCTGGGCTAAACTGGGCCACAACACTCTTCAGCAGCATGTTCCTCCAGTGCTTTATGACTCTGCAGTGCACAGCTCTGGGGAGCTAAACCAGCAAAAGAATTTCTGCAACTGCTTTTCCTCCATTAAAAGAAAACCCTGAAAAACCCAAGTGGCCCACCAAGAAATCAGGGCCAGCTTAAGGGAAAGGGTAGAAGTGTGCATCCTTGGAGAATAGGACCAAGGCAGCTACAACACAGGCTGCGCTGTGAGATGTAATAACATCCTAGGTCTGTCTACTCACTACCTTATCTGACAGCTATTGATGCATGTAAGACCACAATGGAAAGGAAACCACCCAAAGAGAGAACTTTGGAGAAGTTCCACAGATGCTAACCAGTTCACTGCTGTCAGCTGAAACTTGCCAAAGTTCAGAGAAAATTTTCTGGCTTTTAATACTCCTTCACCTGTTATGTGCTTATTTCAACAGGCAGTCAGGCTGCCAGCAGCACCTCACCTACCCCTCCTGTCTGTGCTCACCAGACACTAGCAGAGGAGTGACCGAGTCTTCTCCATGGACACACCAGATGATGGTTCAGAGCTGGAAGCTTGGGGCAGCCCTGTGCTGGGACCCACAGAAGGTACGAAGCAGGGGCTGAGGGTCCTTGCTATAGGCTGAACATGGAGACTCTTCTGTCAGTGCATGACATTTCCTGCATGTCCTTGAAACAGGCTGCTGTTAATTTTCTTCTCTGTTCTGTAACACGTTGCCCCAAAAATCTTCAAAGCACCTTCCATGTGCTTACCTACTCTGTTGATGAGGACAGTGAGGCAGTGAGGAGGAAAAACACACCCAAGGTCACTCAGAAGTGGGATTCCCAGTTCAATATTTTATTTTCTACGCAGGACAGCTTTACAAGTCAGTTATTCAGCAGCCTATTTTAACAAGCTAATAAATGTTTCAGGTAATTCCCCTTTTACCTTACAACAGTAGCAGATATTTCAGAACAATTAAACCTAATCTACAGATACCAAAAATCTCTGCCTCCTATAAAAAGATACCTGGTTTGGGGATGGGAAAGAGGGAAGATGTAACTAGAGCTCTTCACATTGGCCTACTTGGTCTATTAAATAGTTTTGTCATCACCAACTAATATTTCTATATGTTGAAGACGAATTATGATGAGTTTTACATCAGACATGTCAAAACGGGTAATAAAACGCAGAGCAAATCCTCCAAGTCAAGCATAAGCACCACATGGGAAGTAGAGATACAGAATCATCCGAAAAATTTTGAGTTGCAGTCAATCTAATTTGGCATTGACTCCCAGCATATGGCACGGAGACTTCAGGGGAAAGTACCAGAAGCCATGCAGTGGGTGTGTCACATGCACGTGGGAAGTTTTCCCCTAGTCCTATGCAAACCATAACTATCAGCTTACACCCTGACTCATAAAAAAACTCTGCCAAATTAGTAAATTAATCTAGCTGATGTGACCGCATGATTCTCTTATATTTATCTACAAACTTCAATGATTTTTACCCTGGATTATAATTGTGACAAGGAAGGTCAGTGTTAATCTCTGAATTAAACACGTGTCCTCGCTGATTTTGACAGAAATTACACACATATAAAGTTCAAAGGATTAGACCATGTATATTATTGCACATTTTAAAGTCAAATAAAAAAAAAACAGAAACCACCCACAAACAAAAAACCCTACTCAACAGTCATAAGACAGTTCTTTCTATTTAAGGACCACACTCCATTACCACGGTGGTAATAGGTGAGGCGGGCCGAGGCCTACAGAATACACTTAATTCCCTAATTTATATGGAGGAGCTGACGGCTGTATGACATGTGGCCTAACCTGGACCTCCCTGCTTGGTACCCTTAAAGTAAGACACGAGAAGGAAAGAAAAAGGAGTTTTAAAAAGGAAGAGTATCAAATCATATGCCCAAAACCTCACAACTGGAGAAAACCTGTGCTCAGAGCAACAAGTCTCCCAGTGCCTATCGAAACCGGGTGACTCCAGCGCTGGTGCAGACAGGGACAGGCTCCCGCTGGAATCTGATGAGCACGCCTCATTCTGCCCCGCTCAGCCCCTGATTTTGGAGGGGCGCAGGGCCCGCAGCCCCGGGACAGTGCAGCACGCGGGTCCCCCTCCCTCACGCGGGTCCGCCCCCAGCCCGCCCGGGGCCCGGCCCGTCCCGTCCCGTCCCGTCCCGGCCACGCCGCGGGCGCCGCTCCCTCCCCGGGCACCCCGGGCACCTCCGGCCCGTCCG
>WBMV01006571.1:2557626-2742583 GCA_013396655.1 Campylorhamphus procurvoides | reverse complement strand
TTCCCGCCGGCGCGGCCGGCCCGGACCGCGGGGAGCGCCGGGCAGGGCCGGGCCGGGCCAGGCTGAGTGTGCCGCACACACCGCGCCGGGCCGGAGAGCCGCCCCGCTGCCGGGATCGCCCGCCCTCGGCCCCACATGCGCTGCAGGGGCGGCTGGTGGGGCTCCGCAAATGGAACTCTGTTCAGGTTGTGTCGTCTTTCTGCATCAAAAATATAAATTGAGGGTTTTTTTTTTAAAAATATACCTTTCATGATAATTAAGTACTTCCTTCTCTTTCCAGATGTTAAGTTATGTTCACGATGCTATGCTATGTCTCATAAACGTTGCCACAGCCTGCGCTTCCATAATGAGCTGAAGCATCTGGAAGTGATCCAAGTACAGTTGTTGTTCTAATCCCACATGATTGTGTATCATGAGGAGTGCACAGCAGAAAACTGGGTGTTAGGGTTTCAGAAAAACACGGTTAAGGAAGGCTGGTCTTACCAGCTGTGAATAAATAGCCGGTGTGCTCTTTGGAGAGGCTTGGTAACATTTTTGTAGCATTGGTGACGTTTACACCAGAAGTGCTTCAGTTTGAAAATCCCTGGGTTTAAATAAAGATTTTTACCTTTTTGTGTAAGGGACAATGTTCCTTCTCTTAAGGGTTTTTTTCTGTGAAAAAAAAAATTTTTACCCACAAGGAAGAGATTGAAGTTGGTCAGCATTTATAAATCACTTGGTAACAGTTCTGAACATGAAGAATGTCAGTTATTAATACAGGAAGACAGATCACCAGCTGCACCATTACTGTGTTCTCCAGCCACAGTGATAAACACTAGTTTTTCCTTCCAAAAGGCAGTTTTTCTGACCTGTAGCCCACATACCTGATGATGAGAGCTTCCTGTCAGTGCAGTGCTTTGTTATGGCTGTGGAGCTTAGCTGGAATTGTGATAAATAACTTTTAATACAGCCCCTAGAAACTGAAATTCTAAACTGAAATTGAAACTCTAAAGCCTGGGGGTGTGTAGCTTTCTGACTGTGCTGCTGGCACAAGCCTGTCTTCTCTGTTCATGCATCAGTGTTAAGGTACACATTGAGATAGATGTGGGCCCTAATTTAGCCAAAAGTAAACAATTGATCTTGCCACACCATTTCCCAGCAAGATTGGTTCCCAGCTCACCATGAGCAGTTGTGCTGAGCCGGTAAAAGTGGAAGATGGGGCAACACTCAATTGTTCAAATAGTGTAGTTATTCAGTATTCTGCTCTAGCTGAAGTATGTTTGACTTCAGGAGTCAGATATCATCTGTGCTTGGTTAGTTTCAAATTGAACTAAATAATGAAGTTTTTGTTTATTGTCGTTTTAGGTGACTCACTTCTGCCTAAGCTTAAGGTTAGACTTGATTAGTGATTGAGGTCAGAGATGCACAATGTCACGAAAATACGGTGTGCTTTCCTGTCAAACTGTTTATTTGCATTTGTGGTTAGGATTACCTCTTGATCATAGGGAAGCCTTTTTGTTCCTGACCTTCAAAATCTGGACATGAATTTGTAGAGATGTCATCTATGATGCTTCCCTGGTGGGAAAAGGTGTCTCAGGCAACGCAAAGTATGACTGAGGATGGGTTTGTTGTCTGGGGGTTTTTTGGTTTGGGTTTTTTGGGGTGTTTTTTTTTTGTCATTTTTTAAATGTAGTTTCGTACTAAAGTCGGTGATGCTTCTAGTACTTCCATACTTTCATATTATTTAAGAGGGTTGAAAAATGCTTCAAATTCTTCACAATATGTAAACCTGAGTTTAAAGTTCTGTAGAGTGCTATGCAAGCTGCTAAGAAAAGGATGATTGCTCTAAGTAAATACAGACCTATTGCACAGGGGTTTGCTTCACTGCAGGGAAGACTTAACCCTTGGTAACACTGACAGGTTAAAACTTAGTTTTTCTTGTGCTATCCAGATTTTTCCTCTTACGGATATTCTGGATTGATTTGCAGGAATTTGCAGCAGAGTGTCCTGTTCGAGTGCTCACGTTGTAGCCTTTGAGGATTGTATGCAATCAGATAACACTGCAGAAGTCCACAAAGTCAACAACAAAACCAGTAGTAATGCTTTACTGAATAGTAGTTTGCTAAAGGTGACTTTAAAATGTAGCCGCACAAAGCCTCTGACTTTTGGGCGCATATAAGTGATGCCTCATCGTCCAAATTGAAAATAGGTGTCATGGCTTTACTACATTTTTTGCTTAATGGCAGTTATTTCTATAAATGCAATTCTTGTGTACTTATCTCTGTGCTTTAGGATACTAGGGTGAAACTTCAGTTACCTATAATTTGAAAAGTGAATGTTTAAGCAGCTATCATTAATAGGTAGGACTCAAAACTTATTTAAAACTAAACTATTAGGAGTTACATAGTGGTGTAGGGCCTTGAAATTCTGGAAAGTTCAAAATAGCTCCTAAAATTCAGGGTAGGCTGAAAGGTGTTTCTTTTGTGTTACTGCAGGCAGATAGCATGTAAGTTGAATGTTCAACTTTAGACTTACTCTTGTTGTTGGGTGTTTCTGCTATAATAGTCAGTGACCTGCTGTGGCTGAAGTCAGTACAGCACTGAGCTGCAGCATTGTGAACACAGTTGCTTGCTCATTGCATTTTTCTGAAATGATACAGGATAGATGTATTTTTCATGCTGTTTAATAATTGAGAATATCTTTCATAATCTGTCGTAAATTACATTTCTGTCTGAATACAAAGCTTCCTCTAAGCGGTGTAGTACGTTGGACAAATTTTAAATCTTTTGAGATAAACATTTTTCTGAAAGCAATTTTGGAAAATTACATTTCACACAGCATATGTAAAATACCAAGCTTATTTCAAGGTGATGCATAAAAATAGCACTAGGCTGAGCTGTGTTTCGTTTTCCACTTACCACCTGCAAGTAGTGTTGGTAAACTTTGGTGAGAAAACGTGCCCCTTCTGGCAGCTTTATAAAGGTTAGTTTGAGTTCGAGGGGATAAAGGGGAGAATCAAACAAAGGAGCTTGGTAGAGAGCCTGCACTGAGAAAGAAAAATGCAGACTTTAAAAGTGAATTAAGGCATCTTTTTCCTTAACTAAATTCGTCTTTCACTTTTGAAATACTCTAAACTGTTTTTAGCTTACAGCAGTCCTCATTGCTTGAAGTTATAAAACATCTTCCTCTATACAGTGTTCATGTTATGAAGCTACCAAGTGTGTGGTCTACAGATTTAAGTGCGCTACGTTATACAAATGTTTTTTTAGCTGTCTGAAAGTGGCAGTTGTTCTTGATTCTATATAATGAATGTAAGGTAGAAAACTTATAACTGTTTAAAAGTCTGGTTTTTTCCTAAATGTGCAGAGCAGTTGTTTAAATTAATACTGCTTTAAGTAGTGGTCTATCTTGTGCTCAGAGCTGTTTATCAAAGTAACTTGTGTGTATTTCATCCTTTACAATAATGAGGCATACCAGTAGTATGTCCAGCACTTCCTGTTTGAAGACTGACCTCTTGACCATTCATACATTATCCATTGTTTTAAATTGTTTTCTGAAGATTGAATGTGTTCTGATTTTTCAACTAATAGAAAATTCTATGCTTGGTTGTACCAGTACCTCAGTTTACTCACAGAAGTTTGGAGTCCTTTTGTGTAGAGGTGTGCAGGGAGATTAGAGCCTTTTTGTCCTTTCAATCATCTGAACTGTTCTCCTCAGCAGTTTTGGGGAAGTTTTTGTTTCCTTGTCAGAGTGCCTTAGAACTAACAGGATTTTAAATGTGGAAAGTCATCCCATGGGTAGATTTTGTGCTCCAGTTGCAAAGGCAACAGCAGAGGGCTGACTGGGCTGAGAGGTGTTAGCACAAGGGCAGCTTGCTTGGGCAGCTACAAAATCACAAAGATACTGAAGTATTTTGATATTCCATGTGACTTGCTTGGTAATGCTAGTCAGAAGGTTGTGTAAGTGGGTTCTTACAAGTGTATGTAATCCATTTTTCAGGAGTCAAAAGGGCTATAAATATTCTTTGTATCTTTTGAAGCTGAGGTGATATTTTCTATAAAAATCTTTTGTTCCTGTCGTCTGTACATGTGTTGCACTTCTGTTATAATTTGAGGGATTGTCACTCAGTTAAAACACGTTTGTGCTCTTCCTAAAAATCTGTGCTATTCTGAATAATGATGTATGCAGTTAGGATAGTTGCTCTCTATTAGACCTTGTTATGTCACATCTAGAAATCTTCTCTGTTCTGGTGTCTGGAAGTTTACTTTGCACTGTAAAATGGGTAACAGGTGCCTATCAGTACCTCTCTTCCAGTTGCTCTTACACGTACTGCGCATGGGTTTTATCGCTGTGTATTCATTGCTCAGAGTTGCATATTGGATCATCACTTGGTTTGTTTTCTTATAGGACATAACACTCATTGGGTGGGCTTTAATTTTTTTTGTGTGTCCAGAATATTTAAAAATAAATAACTCTTGGTTTTTCATCTTTATGAATTGTTATCCCAACTGTAGTGTAGCAGTTATGTGCAGGAAGCAGAAGGACCAGCAGATAGCGGACAGGCTTTTTCCCTAGACATCAGGTAACTGGGACATGCAGTTTTCTCATTCCATTGGAAACTCTAAATGAGAAGCTGAAAACTCTGGAATGTAACTTACTTTGGTTTAACGCAAGAAGACTTTGGAAGCCTCTTCCACTAATTAATTCTCTTAGCCTTCACCAAGAGTGCGTAATAATGCTAGGTTTTGTCCTTTTAGGCAATAAATGTTGCACCCTCAACTGGTCTTGCTAAACAACTTCCCTAGACAGTTAATGATGAGTGTGATCTGGGCAGCACCTGAAAACACTTGGTAAAACCCAGTCAAGCTTGTTGTTCTCTTCAATAGACAAACCTGATGAAGCAATTTTTACTGTAAATGCTGTTTGTTTCCTGTCTTGGTGACATGCACACCTTCCTTTGATATGTTGGTCATTACGTGCTGTGAAGAAAGAGTAAATAACACCAATTAAATCTGCGAGTGTCAGAATCCAAGTAACATGCAGATACACAGAGTCATTAAATGCTGAGTAGGCATATGTTTCATGGATTTCTACAAGCTGATTCCTACATCAAAAACCATGTGGGTAGTGAATAAATGTCACTTTTAATTATGTGCTGTCCTATGTATGAGAAGTGGGATTGGTCATATGAAGCTTTCCAGTTTATCTGGTAATACTACCCTATTTTATTACATATATTTTAAAAACATCAAACCCAATAGTTACTTAGTTAATACTAGATGCAAAGTCAATTTTACGTTAAAGAATGCATTAGTTGTGAGCAATAGTATTATGAAGTGTTTTAAATTTAGTAGTCTAGAGACTACTGGGTGAGTCAGTCTGACTTTAGGTTAATAGTATTGCAATTGTAAGGTTTCAAGGTTTGAATTGGTAAAATGTGGACAGTGTAACATTAATTTAATATTTATAGAACAGAATTCTATATAATTTCTTGGATACTAGGAATGGACTATGAATGCCAGTTAATGAACTTGGATACCTCCTATTTGACTAATAATGAAAATGCGTCTGTATACAAACAATTGGGTTTGGTAGTCAGAAGAGTGAGATAAAGGTAAGACCAAAGGAAAGAGGAGCTGATAATGATTAACTAGCCAGAACCGAAATGTTTCTTTTTGTTCTCCTTAATGGCTGTGGGAAATACAAGAAAGTGAAATTGAGCAGCTTTAAGCTTCTGCGACCAGCCAGAAAACTGTATTGTGATAATAAGCTGTGCTTCCAACTTTATGCCTGATGTGTAGAGCTGTGCCTTGATGAGGCAGCCTGGTGCTAAAAAAAAAAAAAGTCTGCTCTGGCTGGTTTAGTTTTTGAGGGGAGTGGCACAGTCCTGAGTTCAAGGTCATAGTTAGCTGTGCCTTGGAGGTGAGCTGGCATGATCTGTTTTAGACAGAAGCTTGAAATAATGGTTAGTCTGAGTTTCATTAATGCTGCATAGCTTTCAAAATGTATAAAGGGAGTTCTTGTTGTGGTTGAACTAAAATGTTTGTGCTGAGTCAGATGTCTTCCACTTGTCCAAAAATGCAATTTCATGTAGTTGTGTGAAGGGTGACCCTTGGTGTATTAGGCAGCTATTGAGGCTCAATTCATTTTTAATGGGGCTTGTTTGTTTGTTTGGTTTGGGGTTTTTTTGTGGTTTTTTGTTTTTTTTTTTATCTGAAGGTGCTGCCTTAATCCTTTCTGATGTGTTGTATTAGAAGTTATGAAACAGCCCTGCATGTGCTCAGTGGCTTTGTATTGATTTTTCCAGTTTATATAGTATATAGGCACTTCTGGAAGTTACTGGGGAAGTTTTAGTATTAGCTTTTTGAAAGCTAGTTGTTGAGCAAACATGAATGAGATTGTCAACTGAAATTATTTTTGGAAGATAGTCTGCGTTCAACAAGAGTGAATCTATTTGTAAAAAATTCTAGTGTAATAACGCTTGTTAACCAGTAGTAAATATTAGATGTCACAACAGCAGAGTATTGTGAATCAAGGCAAGTTTTAGCACAAAATCTAGTGCTATTCCAAAACATCAAGGTTTTTCTTGTATGGTCACTGTGTTTACATGTGTAACTTTTCTAAACCTTCTAGTTGGAAGTCCCTGAAGGGGAAGCACTTAAATTTTTGTTGTCTGTACTTGGCTTTTTGTAATACAATACAGATGATAACTCAGAGGAGGAAATATTCAAGTGCTTCTTTGGTGTATTCTACAGCCTTTGTGCGCTGACTAGCTTGATTTGTTCAGTGGGGTGGTTGTGTGTGGTTAAAGATGTATGTTTGATACCATCAACTTAAAAATATAGGGGGGTAACACTAGAAATTTTATTCTAGATAGAATTTGAAGAACTGACTAAGTTTTTTGAAGATCTGTTTAGCTTTTCATAGTATTACACTGGAGGAGGTACGACAGATTGTTCAACACTGTTCTTCCGTGGGTTTGTTAGTGATGATCCCTTTGGAGAATCTTCAGCAAGTGTTTAGTTTCATTAAGAAGCAGGCAGTTGTACTGTTTGCCCTTTGTACTATGCAAATCAAAGCACTGGCCGAGTGCTCGAATTAGGCCTTTGCATTTCAGTCTCTTTGCTGTGAACAGGAGTGCATGTGAAAATGTTTGAAATGTGTTGTAAACCAGGTTTTGAACAGAGGTGTTTTTCTAGGTGAGCTGTTAAATTAAAGCATACTTGATTATTTTCAACCATAAAGGAGTCAATTCTCTGATGTGAAAAATATCATGCTAAATATATTGATAATAAAAAGAAAATCCATGTTAAGACAGTTCTTTCCATGTTATCAGAGGAGTTTGCCAGCTGGGTCTGTGAAGACCAAACAGTGTTGTCACTTCAAATCCATTCCACTTTTCAGTAGCTTAGTTGTGAGGGTAAACTTAGTTGTGTGGAAACCTGGAGCAAACTGTTCCTTTAATTAAATGACTTACTGTTACTTAATCTCTCCCTACATTGATTTGTTCTCTTAAGATGAGAAAATTTAAATTACTTTTTAAGTACTACTTTTGCATTGTCACATTTAGAAATGCCTGGAGTTATTGGGTCTGCTGGTAGTTAGCTTTTGTTTGTATTACCGAAGTGCTTTTTCTTTCATGGGGTCAGCTGTACAGGCATTTTTGTTTTAGCTGTAGGGAATGAGCTATAGTCCTCATTCCATGTTTCTGTAATTTTCTAGCATGGGTTGCCAGACTCGGGAGAGACAGTGGTAACTGGCAGGGACACTTGGCCTCACAATAAAGCTTTGTGTTCTCTGATTTGAAGGAGTGGCATTAGAATTTCAAACCTGACACAGTGTCTTCTAAAACTGAATGACAAACCTGAGGGGGTTTGCATACAAAGAGAATATATTTTACTACTTTGTGTTTAAGTATGTTTAACATTTCTAGCACTGTTTCTAGAGAGTTGAAAAAATAACAGTTGCAATCAGTCTAGTCTGTGCTAAACCAATAATTATATTTATTTGTTTGAAATTTGAGAACTGATGCTTGTTTCAGTTCTGCTCTTTGGTTCATGATGATATAGTAGATACAAAAATAACTACTTACTGTCTTGGCTTCTATCTGTCTGCAAGAGTGGATTTCAGACCTCAGAAAAGTAGGTATATATCCTACTTGTATTAGATTTTTCCAAATAGGGCCTGTAAACCTGTTTTCAATTATGCTTTGTCAGAAACTAATTAAAAATCATTTTCCTTCTAAAATTATTGCTCTCCAAGTTTATTTTAGATGTGCTTATTCTACATAACATAGTACATCATATATTTCCGAAATAACTCTGAAAACTGTTTCAAAATTAGACTAGTATTTAAAGTAAACCATTCTGGAAACCAGTGACATAAGAAGTGAATCACTGTTCAGCAGAATGTAAATGCATTTATTTAGTTACTTATTCATTGTAGGATGGTCAGATGTTGAAGAATAAAGGGATACAAATTGTACTTCCATGATGTGATTCAGGCACCTTAATCAAAAGGAATTTGAACTCTTATGTTCAGCCTTCTTAAAGTTACTTCAAAGAATTAAATCGCCTCAATAAAAATTAATGTATTAATACTCCTTTCTTCAAACAGGAAACCACTCCTAACCCCCAACCTGCAGAAGAGGAGAAAACTGAGCCAGCACCTACTCAGGAGGTTGCCAGCCCTGAACAGTATATTAAACATCCACTACAAAACAGGTAAATAGTACAGAAGCATGTTTTTAGTTTTGCAAAAGACAGAAAAATGCCTGTGACTTTGGAGCTCTTGTTTACCTTAGATTTTCTAGCAGTATTTTGGGAGTTCTTGGGTTTTCTAAAGATTTTTTTGCTGTGAGGTGGCAGAGGAGATAAAATCTGATCCAGTTTTTAATATTCAGAATTTTTTCAGCGAGTGCAGTTACAGAAACTTGAAGGTCTTTGTAAATGTTCAGAATGCAGCCAGGTGCTTGGAAAAAAAACATGGCTTTGCTTTTGGTTGGGGATAAGCTGAGCTTTTTTTGCTTTTATCTGTGTATTTTAATAGTCTGACACTGAGATGAAGTTGCTGCCCAGCAAAACTGGAAAATCTTGCATTCTGCCTTGTGCTTTGGTAAATTAAGGTGCCAATAGTAAAAACTTGTAGTTAAAGTTTTAATTCAAACTTAGTGAAAAACCCAAGCCCTGTTACAGCTTCAAAAAACCAGCTAGGAAGTCATTTTTCTCCAACTTGGCTGAAGAGTTAATGGGGAATGCTTAGTACTTAATATTGGTAGGTAGGTGCTGCTCCAACGTGAACCTTTTACCAAGTGACACCTTACTCTTTTTCCAAGTTTTGAGCAAGTGTGGAAAACCATGCTACCCTGTAGTGCTATGCACCTTTATTAAATTTGTGCTGACACTCCTTTACAAGTGGTAGTGAGGCTATTACTGGAACAGAGCAAACTTTTAAAACAAGGTTTGGAATGTCAGGACGGGTCTCAGAACAGTAGATTGATATCTGGTGACTCAAAGTTCTCTGCTGTGAGAAGACAAATCTACTCTAGTGCTAACCTGATTGTTTTCAATATTGCTGGAACAATCAGAATGAAAAATAAACCTGTTTGGTTAAACGCCTCATCAGGTATTCTGTTCCAGCTTTTTAAATTATACTTTTTAGATTCAGAAAGAGCACCTTTGTGTGTGAGGTTCAATTTATAATGTGTTGTGGTTCATACTCATCAGAGATGAAGTTTTTCATTTAGTCTTGTCTTTATATATGCTGATTTTAAAAACTGAAACAATCAGCTTGGAGGGGTTTAAAGCTGTTGCCACTAGTAAGCTTCCCTTTTAAAATTTATGCTTTCCTTCTATGTGCTTGGGAAGCTTTCATGTCATGTATAGCTTTGAAGTGATATAATTAGCTTATGTAACCTTTACAAGGAAGTTACTGGACAGGGAGCTGTGCTCCTAGTTTGAATAGCTGGTGTTGTTTTAGACCATAGTGAGTTATTTGTAGTAGTGCATTGCAGTTTAGCAGTGGCTGCAAGGAGAAGCATAGGACATTTAGAGTCTTAGTTCCAAAAATATTTGAAATACTTAGCTAAACAGATTGATCAAGTCTGCCATGATTCTTCTAATGGGAACACAGATACTATCTGTAAAGATTTATATTTGAGAACAGAATTTCTCATGTAGCTTATTGATGAAAACTGACTTCCATGCTGATTAATATCTTAAGGTTTGCAATTAGTTTGGATATAACAATACTAATAATTATATTTTTAATACACTTTAATTTCTAGATGGTCTTATTTTTTTTTCCCTTAGGTGGGCACTCTGGTTTTTTAAAAATGACAAGAGCAAAACTTGGCAAGCGAATCTTCGTCTTATCTCAAAGTTTGATACTGTTGAAGATTTTTGGGCGTAAGTAAAGATTTTTCTGTCTGTGTACTAGTTCTGGGATTTGTTGACAAATTTTATGCCAAAGTCAAAACCCCCATAAGGTACCCAACCACAAATTTTTGGGTGTAATATGAAATATTTGCAGAAATTGAAGGTTGAGTCTTATCCCATGTGAATGGAGTTGTTCATACTTTCAGTGCACATTGTCTTGCTGTAACACTGCTTATGTTCGCATGTACATGACACATGTAGAAAATCTCATTTGTTCAGTAGCTATCTCATGGTAGCCTGAACTTGTAAATTCTGGTGGCCAGCTGACTGTAACTTCCTTGGCCCTACATTTTGCCCCTTAATTAAATTCTCAGACTGCTGGCTCACTTCCCATGTTCTTTGATGCCTGAATCTGGAGGATAGTACTTGAGACTCATGCGGATTAATGGCATCCTTGAAAGAAGTTCATTTGAGATGGCAGAAGAAATGCCCTTTATTTTAATTTGAAGGTCTGTGAAAGTACTTGGGCTCCAACTGCAGTGGCAAAGCCCTTGAAAGTAGGCCTATGCTTTCCAAAATTGGAAATTTCCAAACATTGGCCTCAGTCAGATTTGGGTGGCTAGCTTGAAAGATTTTTGCCTGTCATAATGAGGAAATATAAAGAAAATGCAAGTGGCATTAAACTGAGGGTGAAAAACAGCATTATCCCTTTCTTAGTGTTTCATGCTACATTGAGTGGTAGGGTTTTTAAGGCTTTTGTTGCATACTTCTTTTGGATGTGATCAGCAAGGAAGAGAGATGGTGCCTTAGTGGAATAAGGTAACTTGTTAGCACCGACAGAGGAAAAAAATGTTTCAACATTTTCAGTAATTTTATCAGTGCAGTCATCACAGAGAGGGGAATGGGATTCTGGGCTTGTAACCAGCCTTCCTATTCCTACTCTGGTGGTGACTGATGACTGAGTGAACCATAGTTTGACGATTTGGGGTATGTGATGAGAGCTTTAAACAAATTTAGCTGCCCTGTTAAAGTTGGTTATGGGTAAGTTTTGAGCTCCTATAACCAAGGTTGTTTGGGTAATGAAAAGAAATGCTCAATCTAGGTGTCTGCAGTGAGGATATAAAATCAGTCATGAGCAGCTGAGAAGTTACACCACCTTTATGGTTGGAGTGGGAAATAGGTGTGTTTTTCTGGAAAGAAAATGTTAAAGTAAACTTGCAAGGGGCAAGCTGGTCAATCTGTAACTGTGCCTGATTTCTCAGAACATCCCAGTAACAAATTTCCTTTTTGGTGCTGAACTGTGCCTACATTTTAGTTGGTCTCGAGCTGGAGGTTGCTGTAATGTGTGCAGGCCTCTTTCTGAAGTCTTACCCTGACGGTGTAGGGGGCAGGGGGAAAAAGTCATGTTTCCTTGCTAGAGGAGGAAGACAGTATGTACTGCTTTGAATGTTTCTCTCTGAGTTGCATAACTGTAAGTTTAATTCTGAATATATATTTTTTGTTGTCTATCATGCCTTTTGAGTCCTTAATTCACATTATCAGGCCTACAGCGTTCATACCTAGAGTACTGTATTAAATAGCAAAGTTGAACATTTCTCTTAAAAGGCTCTCTGTAATGAGAGTAGCCTTAGAAATACAAACAGTCATTCCATGTATGTATATGCACAGAATACACATGTATGCAGAACTTGTTGCCATGAAAACTCAGGGAGTTATGTTCATAGTAACTTTGTTAGGACTAGGTTTAAAAGAAGCATTACTATAGGAATCTACAAGTGTTCATAAACTGGTTTCCATTCTGCTGCTTTAAGCCCAGAACATCTTAAAGCTGATGCTTTTATACTACTGCAAAATACTGAAGAAATAGGGTTGCTTCTGAAATAACTTAATTGCTCCTTAATTTTGGGGTTTTCTTTTGTTATATGTCTGAAATTCTGTAAGAATTTTTACATGAAAATGATGTTTAGTTTTTAATCCTGCTTTTTTTTCCCTCCAATAGTTTATACAACCATATCCAGCTCTCTAGTAATTTAATGCCTGGTTGTGACTACTCGCTCTTTAAGGTATGCTGGCTAACCCCTTTTCCTTCAGTTCTAGATGTTTATGGATGGTTTCCTGACTAAGGAAGATACTGTCCAAGTATTTCACTTAAGACATTTAGAAACATGGGTGGGAATATCCTAAAGGTGTTGCGTTTTTTTAGGAAGCCACTAATATGTGCTGTCTGAAAATCAGGCTGTCACTACTTCTGAAAATGCAAGTGCTTGCTTTAACACACATCAGACAGTGCATTTTACTCTGTTACTGTTTGTCTCCATTCTGTGTTTGAGATATTTGTGCAAATAATTAAGGTAAATTTTTATAATATGAAAGGTTTTCCAGCTCTGTCACTTCATGTGAAATGAGTAAAAATGTCTGTGGGAGGCAGCAATGTTCTCCAGTATTCCTTATGGATAATACGAGCTGGATGCGCAATGCTCTTATTAATTTTTATTATTAATTAAATGCTGTATTGTGTATGAAAGAGAAAATTGTGCCCAACACAGACACTTAAAGCATGCTTAAGGAAGTGTCCAAACTAGTGAAGAGGAATTGCTTATGGGAAAGGGAACATGAAATCATGCCTCAGCTGGGGTGAAGATCTGAACTGGAGCTCGAAATTAAATCCTTACCTCTTGGAATTGCTTCTAACATACAGCTTCCTTTCTGGGTTCAAATACCTAAACAGTCCCTGAAGTGCTGGTCCCTGGTTCCTCCTTTGCTTGTAAAGCATAGCTGTGTACTGGGACTCCTCAGCAGGCTGTACGTCGTTTGTAAACCCAGCAGCTTTATGTGGTGAGGAAGTGATGATATTCTAGGTGATTGAGAAACCTTACAAGAATTTTGAGAAGCTGTAGGTCCTTCAGAGGTTAGGATATCTATGGATCATGCTTGTATTTTTTTGCATGAATCCTATATTTGTCTTAGTACATGTGGTTGTTCATTATTATGCAGCAACAACTTAATCATATAACTGCATGGAACAGGTATAAATTGGCAACTGTTGCAGGCTCATGAGCAATCTCTTACTGTTGTCCTTCAGTTGTGACCTCGTAAGAGTGACTCTTAAAGGTGATGAAGCAGTTTAAGATCTGCAGCTGCCAGTGAGGGTGTTATATTTAAAGTGAGCTGACACCACTCCATCCTGCCTGTTGAACACTTAAGTTTCCAGCCAAAGTTGTGTAGTGTAGTTCTCTTAATGGACAGTTCTTTACTGAATTCCCTTGTCTAGACACTTTTGAATAACTTTCTGAACTGCAGCATAGCTGATGGATCAGCACATCCAAAGTAATTTAATTTAGTGCAGAGCAGTTGGTAAAATGTGGATCAGTACTTGCTTTGAAATGATGTGTTGATTTTATCTATTTATTTTAATTTTGATTCTGACAATGAAAACCCTCTTACTCTCACCTTGTGTTTGAAGGAAGTCAGTGAGATAGACAGCCAAAGGTGTCTGTTTCAGTGAAATAATCTGCATGCATAAATGAAGCACTTAGCTGATGTTGCACTGAGTCCAAGACATAAAATGACTCCAGATAAAATTAGCAGCTACATCCTGGTTTCAAGCTGGGCAAAGTGGGTCATTGACTTCGCCTGTTGCCTCACAGTTTTTTAATGTAATGTGTAGCTAAGACTTTTGCTTGGGCTGTGATACTTCTGTAGAAATAAAAATTCATTAGAGGAAATGCACTCTTTAAGCTGTTTTGCAGCTTTGGTATTGGCGTGAGACAGCACTTAATAATGTTGAACTATACATTTTTTTTCTTAACTTGCTATTTGAGTTATCAGTGGCCTTTTGGCTATTCTATATCCAAAATACAGTTTGTGTCTGGTTTAACTTCTGGCCATTCCTTGCAGGATGGGATTGAACCCATGTGGGAAGATGAAAAAAACAAGCGAGGAGGACGATGGCTGATTACACTAAACAAACAGCAGAGACGAAGTGACCTTGATCGCTTCTGGCTAGAGACAGTAAGCACTATGGCCTGACTGGCTGCAGCAGAAGAGTCTTGTTTTTGTTAAAATATTCTTAACTGGTTTGATCTTTGTGTGCCACACTAGTCTTCTAACTTCTTGTCAGCAGAGTGTCCTGTAAGTTTTTATGGACAGGCTGTATTTGAAACATGATTTTTCAATAGTGATCCTTAATGTAGTTGTATTCTGTTCAATACTTTGTTCTAACAGAGAGAGAATTCTGCAGGACAGATTAAACTTTTCCTATGGGATATACAGAACAGCTGTTGAACTACTGTAAAAGTAGTATAAATTCAGCTGCTTAAATATAAAATACAAAAAATATAAAAATTCTTTATGAATACTTTTAGAAAAATGAATAGTTTTCAGGTTTTGGCCTTGCTGAAACAAGGGACTTTCAGATTATTTTTGTTCTTTCTGTATTTATCTTAGCATTAGGATTGGCGAGTAATAGCATATTCATCCTGTATGTACACTAAATATACCTTTTTCCATTGCTGTTATCTCTCAGTAATAGATTTTACTGAATGATAAATATCTTTTGAGAGGTTGTGTAGGTTGCAGTACATGTTGTAGAAAAGGATATGACTGTGTTGTCTAGGAACTGACTTGGAACAGTCTGAAACATCTAGATGTAGGGACATGGGTTGCAGACAGGACAATGCAGAGCAGGCTTAGCAAATCTCTGATCTTTTTACTTGCTTGTGTGAGAGACAAGAAGTATTGTGTCCCTTCAAAAGGGAGAAATGGCCTTCAGAGTCAAAGCAGAGATGTCAAAAATACCTGAACTTTCAGGATCTTTCTAGTCACTGTAGTTGTGATTTGAAGAAAGGATTGGGAACATTACACTAGTAGGCAGTATGACTGCACGTGAGTAAATTAGCATCTTGCTTGTGTGCATTTGGTCTACCTATGTGTATGAGTCCTGATTCCTAGTAGCCATTATATGTGGCTTGGAAACATGTAGATAGCCTATGTAGACTTAAGGCTAGAGGATTCTGCTTTTTGTTCAGCAGCAAGCAATGGCACAGAGCCTGAATACCCAGGTGACTGATGTGTGCTCTAAAGCAACCCTGTCACTTCTAATTCCAGTCATTATATGTAACCGATTTTCTACAAAAAAATCAAAGCCTTTATAACTCCCTTTCAGAACACATTCTTTTTGTAATACGATTATCCTAACTGTAATCTAAATTTCATTTGCTAAGACCCTTTTTTCCTCTCTTGCAATAATCATGAAGTATGTATCCAACTAGTGTTTGAGCATGGTAGTCATCTTTGCTTGTATGTGTACTAAGGCTGTTGATTAATATTTTGCATGTTTGTGTGTGGTTTAATCTTAGCCGTTCATGGCTTGCATTACTCAGTGTGCAGCCTGCAGTTGGGTGTAACATTTTAAGCATGTGTAGTTATACCTGATTTATTCATTAGCACACTTGACCCTTTTTGTATTTCCTTAATGAAGCCAACCCTTATAGGTCTCATGGGTTCTGTAAAACCTGATTTATTTGAAAAGTTGCAAATGTGTTGAATTTTCAAATGTTATAAGTGATTTTGGAGAACTGATATAATAGCGGTGTATTTAATGTACTGTGCAAGTGAATTAAACAAGCATCCATCCATTTGGAGATTAATACTTCAGTATGCAGAAGGATTTTTAATTCAGCATGGACTAGATGGGTCTGTGTCAATTACAAGAAACTGTAAGTTTTGAATATCTGTATTGCTTGTTTTATAAGCTGCAGGTTGAAGATTAAGTACCACTTTCACAGTTAGCATATTGCATACATGGGGATGTGACCCCATTCAGTCTGATTTTCCTAAAGTATAATACCTCTGCCAATTCCAAGCGTCACCATTAGAAACCTGTCAGGAAGAATCGTGTTACTTGCACGCTTGTATTGGTGCACTTGCATTACACACTGTTCGGGATCACTGGTGCCCACTTTAGGAAAGTGCTGAAGTTTCCTGACTGTGATAGGAAGTAACACTTGACTGAATAGCACTTCTCATCTGGCTGCAGTTTGATTTACCTCTGATTTGATAGACTTCAGCATTGAAGTTAAACCTTATGTAGCTGATGTTATACAACAAGTTTTTCACAGGTTCTTCTTAGGTAATGGATGGACACACTTAAAATTTCAAATTTTTCTCCCTGTGTTAAATGTACTGTGGAAAGAATACATTCCTTTTAATTCTTACCTTGTGATGGGGTGAGAGGCAGCACTGTTTAAATGATCAACTGTGCCAGAACTTACAGACTGGTGGGAGAGAAGGGGGAATGGAAAATTCAGAATAGGAGGAAGATGCCCCACTACAACTGAGTTTATGTTCACTTGTAACATTTGGAACTTCAAGAAGACACTGCAATAAACAGAAAATTATTGCTCTATGGCAATTGGCTGCAGGGAGTAAAATGCAGTATTCCTCAGTCCTTTTGTACACTGAGTATTTTCCTATGGAGCAGGATTCTGACTCTGAATTTCTGCTTTCTGTTTTCTAGCTGCTGTGCCTTATTGGGGAGTCATTTGATGACTACAGTGATGATGTATGTGGTGCTGTTGTCAATGTTAGAACTAAGGGTGATAAAATAGCAATATGGACAACTGAATGTGAAAACAGGGATGCAGTTACGCATATAGGGTAAGTAGCGTGATTGGTATCTTTGATATATGAAGTGTAACCATGCATTTAAAGCCAGTTTACTTTAGAGAGTGCACTTCAGGAAAATGTAGCCTGTGCAGAGCCGTATCCCAAGTTCAAGAAATTCTGTGCCAAATCTCTATGATGTAGTTTTCTGTATGTGTGTGTGCTAGTTACTACTTTGTACTGTTGCACTGCTTTTACTGTAGAACAGAAATAATGAAGAGTTGAACACAAATCTTGGCCGAAGTTCTCGTTTGATGTGATTAATACCTCTAGATAATGTGGGTTCAGCATGCCAGTTTGTAAAGGTGGAAAGTCACTAACAGTATAGCTAGGTAAGTTGTGCTGATCATCAGCTGTCATGTTGCCATAACCCCAGACAGGAGTGGCCATTAGTGGCTTGCATTTCACTTGTGCTGTGCTAAGAAACACTGTGTGTGTGTCAGGCAGGTACTGCTGCTTCCTTCCCTTCAGATGTAAGGTCCAAGCTGATTTTTCTTAAAGCTTCTCTTGGGTAGCTGACCATGGCCAGTACCATGGGGGTCTGCTTTCTATCAGTTAAAGGAAAGACAGCAACTCTGTGCAACAGAGATGTACATGGTGATTAAAACTGACTATTCTGGGGAATTGCTGTTTTATTTAGTTCAGGTGAATCGTGGACCATGACTTTTCCATAACTGTTTTGTTTCTCTGTGTGGGAATACAGCTTGCCTGGTATGAGTGATACTTACATGAATGCAATAGAATCCCCACATTCTACATTTAGAATTAATTTTTTAATTTAAATTTATTTTAATTTTTTGCAAGAGCTTGTCCTATTATATAAATGGTAAGTCATTTTACAAAACTGTAAGTAGGTTTTAGATGCAAGAAGCTAGAATAATTGTATCTCAAGTCCTTTAGTCATATCTGAGAAACTGTTTCTAAATAGGCAACTCTTTTTGGTGGTGTCAGCTGATCTCAAAAGCAGGTGTCCTAATACTGATTCCTTTCTAAGGACTTTGTTTAAACTGTTCTGTTTTCTTTTTTCCTCCAGGAGGGTATACAAGGAAAGATTAGGACTTCCTCCAAAGATAGTGATTGGTTATCAGTCCCATGCAGACACAGCTACTAAGAGCGGCTCCACCACTAAAAATAGGTTTGTTGTTTAAGACGACACCTTCTGAGTATTCTTTCATAGGAGACTGCGTCAAGCAATCGAGATTGGGAGCTGAACCAAAGCCTCTTCAAAAGCAGAGTGGACTACATTTAAATTTGATTTCCATCTAAATGTTGCTAAGATTTGTGAGAAGTCTCATTCGCCTTTGTCTTGTACCTCTGTGTCCAATTTTTCTATTTTGGTCGAAGTAACCATTACCAATCGAAATTTTAGTACACTTCACCTCCCCCAAATCCACAAATGTGTTTCTGGCCCACTCTGTAATAGCTTGGTAGAAATATTACTATTACAAGAAGAAATTTGTTTATCCACAGTATTCAGAAAAGAAGTTGCATTTCTGTACCTGCAGGAAATTACTCTGTTCTACATTTGCATTGTGTGCAGTAACATTTTGCTGGTTTGGAAAAAAGTAAGGTGCATACAGTTTTCTAGCAATTTTTTTATACAGCATCATCTTTGCTGTAACCTATGCTGATGGCTGCTAGATTAATTTATTTGTTTTCCCTATTTGATAACATTAGTGATATTTTGATTTCAGTTGTTTTTGCTCATGTAACGTTTGGTGAAGAATCTGGGAATATGACAAAGGTGGAATAAACATTAATTTTGTGCATTCTTTGGTAATTTTTTTTTTTTTTGGAACATCAAAGCTTTGCTACAGACTTATGCATTTCAGTCAAATCAGTGATCTGTTTGTGTGATTTCCTAAACATGAATGTGGATTTTTTTAATGTAACACCATAATTTACATTCCTTTCTAGAAATAGTATGTCTGTTTTTGTATCCTATGCTGTATTTTAACACTTTGTATTACTTAGGTTATTTTGCTTTGGTTAAAATGGCTCAAGTAGAAAAGCGGTCCCATTCATATTAAGACAGTGTACAAAACTGTAAATAAAATGTGTACAGTGAATTGTCTTTTAGACAACTAGATTTGTCCTTTTATTTCTCCATCTATACAGCAAGTATTTGTACCTCTTGTGACAAGGCAGTCTCTACTGTGGCTTCTATTGTAGTAGTGTCTTCCAAGAAAGATAAAGTCTGGAGCTATAGTCTGTTGAAACTTTTAATAAATCTAATAGATAGCATCCTAAATCAAAGTGAAATTATATCGATGTGGCTACTTTTTTTTCTTAGTGGTTGGTCTAGTTGATAACGGTTTGTGTTGTTTCTTTTGACTTCATTTTGTGCCAACCAGGAATTTCAAGGGTGCATAGAAAGCTGTTTAGTTTCAGGTAGGTGCTGCACTAAGAGTGCTTTAGCAAGTGATTCTGCTCTAAGGATATAATTCATATGTAAAGTACAAGTAAAGCGCACTAGAGACATGGCTACAAAACAAAAGTATATGAGCATCTAGATAGTCTATTACGTGTGTCTTACTAACTGAAGTTTCACTTTGTTGTTTGAAAGTTGCTGTGGGAGCTGTAAGTTTGCTTGACTTGCAGGATGAGGGGAAATTTTGAGGGTCATTGAGTTAACTTTTTTTGAGAAATAAATGAGAGCTTTTTCTTTCCACTCATTTGAAGCAGATTATGCAGCAAAATCAGTGTTTTATTGCTAGTTTATTTTCTTAGTGTGATATACTTAAAGATCTCATCAGGGCTATGTAGCCTTTCTTCTGCTGAATGGTAAAGTAGGTGCTTATTGGGGTTTTGATCTTTGACAACTCCTTAAAGCATGTTTAGTCACTGTGGCAGTGAGGCATCAGTTGAATCTGCCCGATGAAGGCACTGAAGTGTCTCTTGTCTGCTAAAATAGACTTGAACACCTTTTTGCACGTTTTATCAGAAATGTGTGTCATAAAGAGCATATCAGACTATACCAAAAAGGTCTGGATCATTACTATGGCTGTTTAATAGAAACACTTAGAGTAGGCATCTGTATCTAATGATATAGATTGTCAGTATTGGTCATTAACCAGGATAGCTGTTGGATGTTGAGAGAGCTATTAAGGCTGGTTTCTGTGGATTCTGGTGAAACTGGTTGCCTGGCCTGATTCTGCAGTGTGCAGAGCAAGTCAGGTTTGCTTAATAGGACCATTAATGATAGAATATACCAGTCCCTGCCTGTTTTACAACTTACAGCTTCAGCTAATCATCAGTAATGCTTGCATGCATGGGATGTGAAGATGAATCAGCTTCCTGAGTGGTGACATTAGGTTGTCTTTGTGTGTGTAATTTGGGAACACTGTGGCCAGGTTCGCTAAAAGGAGTGTCATTCAGAAATGTTGGTAGTGCTGCCCTTTTTGTTAAGAGTGCTGAGATTAACCTGAGTGCTGTTCTGAGAAGTACATAGTATTGGTTTTGTTTCATTTCGCTGCAGGACTGAGTGGAATGTTATTTAGGGTAGCAGCATTTTGTTCATCTAAAAAAGTGATTTTTTTTTTTTTTATGGTCTCAGGTTCAGGTTCAAAAAACATATGTGAGCAGCCAGCTGACTTGCAATGTAATGTGAAAACTGCAGGTAGGTTGATTTGGGGCTTTTTGCTGCTCACATAACAATGTAATGTTTCTAGAAGATTTGAGAGAAAATTAGCTGGCATAGTTGCTTTATCAAATATATATCCTATGCCTCTAACTCATTGTTAGAAGAAGCAAATGACCATGGACCTAGTCTTCAGCTTGCAAATCACTTTGTGCTGCATACTAATGTTCTGATTATTATAGTGTAGCTTGTGTTTGTGCTACAGGAGAAAGCCGAGAGCTCTCCATTTTGTGTATCAATAAAACAGAGAGGAAAAAAGCAGTAAATGTTTAAAGTACCTAGTATTGGGGAAAAATATTCAGTGTTGGTAAGCTCTTAAAGGGCTAGCCATTGTCAATATGTGGTTTTAGTAAGCCTGGGAAGACTAAAGTGTCCAAAACATCTATTCAGAAGTGATATTATATGATACTAAACCAGCAGAGCAAGGAAAGAAAGGAGAAACTTGCCGTGTTTGAAGAGGTGTAAGAAGGTGCCAACATGAAGATAGGGTAACAGGTGAGGAATATTGTCAGCTTCTGGGTGTAATGTAAGTCTTGGGCTGTGCAATGCTTTTCATTGTCACTTCCTGTGTGTCCTGCTTTGCTGTCACTGTGTTATGTTCCAGACTGTCTCTTGGTCAAGAAAGTTAGTGTTACTGTTCCAAGTTTCCAGAACTTGGGTAACTTTTAGACAAGCTTGGACTGAGCTCAAAACTTCCATACTTCCATCCCACCTAATGGAATCTCTTCCTACTGAAATGCTTGGAAAAAATATTCTGGACTCCATGGAACCCTTACTAAAAGAAAAAAAAATTAGTTGCACTTCAGTCTATAGAAGTGACATAAATCTTCCCTTTGATATATGACCTTACTTATTTCCAAGAAGCTTTATTTTTGAGTCTAGGCCCGATGGTTTCAAAACTAGAGTTTAAGAATGTCCTGCACTGAAGTACTCAATCAAATAGTTGAATTTATTAAATCCATAAAGCTTTCAGACTGCTCGGCACTTAACTTTTAGATGACTTTGCCCTCTTAAGAACAGTCAGTGGTTTCTAAAAATTTTTTTGAGTAGGTTTTGGCTAGGTCTAAGTGTTGGTTTTTTTGATGCAGAATTTGTACCTCTTCACATTGGGCAAGAAATATAATTGGGGAACAAATGAAAATGACATGACCAGTAAGGACATAGTTACACCTATTTCACTTTGAGACATTTCATACCTACGTACCCAAATTTTAGACTCGGAGAGCAGAAGTGCAGAGCATAGTAATGAACACTGTGGAACCAGTCCTATGAAATGCACCTGCTGGACCTCTCCGTCACTTCTAAGCTGCAGAAGGTGTTAAATCTTGAAGGCTTGCCATTTTGCTCTCTGTGGGACACCCATTCACTTTAGCTGCTTGAACAGATATTCTGCCTTTTAGCTCTTAGTTTTGTGTTCCACCAGAACTTGTTTTCAGGCATCTGGCTCTGGCACTGCAGCGAGGCCTTTAATAAGCACTTAATTCCTTCCCCTGTGATAAAAACCGCAGTCGTTCCTGCTCTTCCCTGGTGGCTGCCTGGTACTTTCCCAAAAGACTATGGGATTCCCTCCTAGACTTTCTATTTCGAAATAAAGCAGGTTCTGATGTCCAGAGATAAATATGAATTCTGGCTGTGCACAAATTGTTACACTTCCCAGCATTAACTTGTTTTGTGTGATGCCTTAAATGTAAAAACATCCTGGCTGAGGTCTGTCTGTTGTTTGTTTGCCTGCCAACCAAACATAACTCAGACTTTTTTATTATTTCCTGCTAGTACTGAGCATGTGACAAGCTTAGGTGCGAATTTGTGGGGTTTATGGCTGTGTGGAGTTTGTGACTGCCTCTGCTTGTCTCATCCTCATTTTTCTAAATCCTGATACTTTTCAAGCCTTATTAAAACATGTTTCATAAAGGGAAAAATTACACTGAGTCTAGTCACTGCTTTTTTAGTCACTGTGATACCGTGGAGAATTCCAGGTGTTGCTAAACCCAGATAAAGACTGTGTGTGACTTTGGCATAATCTACTTATGGGATTTATTTTTTTTATCTCTAGCCATGTAAGTATGATAATAGTGAAAATGATACTTGAAAGTGTGTGTGAATATATCATATATAAAGCAAAAATGACTCATCTATTTTTTCAAAGTAGAAAACTGTTTTGTTATTTCTGAAAGGTTTCTTTGACTTTCTGTATTGAATTATTGGATTTTGCTTACAATAGGTAGTTTAGATAATCTTTTTTCCTATGTTGTGCCTATTAATGTTATCAAAGAGTTGGAGCCAACCTCCTAGGTAAGGTTTGGCATTCTTTGAAGTAAAGCTAGTTTTTGAGCCTTATCTTCCTCCGTATGTACAGGGTAGTTTATCCTAGTGCATCTCACCCTGAGCCGTACAAATACACAAAAATATGATGGGAAATTGGAAGGTACTACTACTTTTCTGTAGCTTGAATGAAAATAAAGTTTCTGAGGAACTAATGTCTCAGCTTCTTGACTCTGTCTGGGATGTAGAGAAACACAGATCAAAGATAAATGAGTATGGGACTATTTGGAAATGTGTGTTCACTGTTCGGTTTGGAGCTTGTGTGTAGCTGGGGCTCCTGCAGCTCACCCACTGACAAGCCTTGTTCTAAACAGAACCGATGTGACAGGATTGCAAAAACACTGCTGCCTGCTCTCCCCTTGTTTGCCATAGTTTCTCCAGTAGGAAGAATGTGAATGTGCTGGTGTAGTGGCACCAGCTAGGAGGAGACTGCCTGTGAACTCCTAATAGGAGCTCCTGTTGTACCATCACTGTGATGTTAAACAGCTGGAGATGGGGTCTTGAACTTGCAGAAGGGGTTTTGGTCTGTCTGTGCTGTCTGTTTTGGAAAAAAAGCAGCTGTTGCTGTAGGTGTATCACTGCACAGCTGTGCACTTAATGCTTGAGACTTTTTTTGGTGTGTGAGTAGCTGTTTGACTGCTGTAAACTGATTTCACCTGGCCTCAGTTCATCTCCTGTGTTTGAAGTGGGACTGCTCCTGCGTAGTGACAGAATGGTGACTGTCAGTGTCTAGAGGTGGAGATGCTGCTCCGGTGTTTCCCTGGAAAGTCCATCCTTGAGTTTGTTCCCTACAAGCAAGGAAGAAATACCTGCGCACTGCTGCTTGGGGATGGATGCATTCAGAGTGCTTGGGTAAAAAAAAATCAGCTTAGAAAGGCCTCCTAAGTGTTTATGGCTTCATCCGTAGATGTATGTCTTCCCAGTACACACCAGCTGGGGGCTGTGGGGGAGGTGGGGATCAAGGGCAGAATGAAGTTTTGATTTTTTTCTCAGGCCATGAGGGTTTTTCAAAGGTAATTTGTGGAGAAATAAAAATTTACATCTGGATTCAAGCAACAATAATTTAATGAAATTTTAAGGTAAATTCCCTTTGCAAGGTTCTGATAATCTTTTAATTATTGCTGAAGTAGCCCTAAATCCTCAATGTTCTCTTTAAGTTTGGGTGTGACTTGGCTGTAAGATTGTCTCCAATTTGTCTCATTTCACCTTCATTAAACTAGTGATTTGCCAATGTTTTGGGGGGATGGTAAAAGTGGTGCAGGCTAATCCTAAACTGTAACAGCAGTAACTGTTAGGGCAACATACTGCAAAAAGAAATAAAATTCTGTTTGGATATGGATGGCTTCTTAGGCAATAGATGGTTCTTTCACATTTGTATGAATGTGAAAATGAATCAAAGGGAAGAACTGGATTTTTAGTCACAGATTTGAGGCTTTCCCTTGGGCATTATTTGTCAGTAGATGCAGTGCTGTCCAGCCATCCCTCTGTGCTGTGCAGCAGGGCCTCCACAGCAGGAGCAGTGGGCACTGCTGGGGGGACACCCAGACTCAGACAGCTCTCAGTGGTGGGAGCTGGTTCTGTTTAGGAAGCTTTTTCTTATGGGTGCTGTTGTTTAGCTTCAGTGAGCCCCAGGTCTGAGACACTGTTTTCACTTCTACCCGCTGACATGATCTCCTCCAACTAAACTTGTTATTACAGTGTAAAAACATACTCCTGGTTACGTGCACTTGATGTTGTTGCACTAACCCTGTTACTTGTGTGGTTTTCAAGACTGTGATACAATCCAGGATGTGTATTCATGTGAAATTCCAGGTGCTCTGCCAGAATAGGATTAATTTTGGATTGAATGCAGCCCAAACAGTCTCTTCTCTTTCATGCTCTTGAGGCTACATCTTAATTGCACTAGAAGTGGTAAGGTTTAGTGTCATCTCTAGTTAAATCAGCTTGAGGTGACTCAGTCCTACTCTTCGTCTTTAAAATTTTTCTGGGTTTGAACAAGAGAGAATCAGCTTTTTGGAAATGCTGGAGTGTATGTACCTTTGTTATAATACAAGTAAGCTGTAGCTATGGCATAGGTCTGCCTTCCAGCCCCCTAAAGGAAGCAGTTACTGGAATTTACAGCAGAATTGACATGGGTTGGGAAGGGAATAAAACACCTTGGCAGCATGAGGTGTTTACAGTGAGGTCATTTGCTGGCTGTCCTGTTGCCTTAAAATCATGGTTTCTTCCCTGTGTTGTGTCAGTTTTGGGAGGCTTTATTTTTATTTTTGCCTATGCTATAACACTTTCTGAGCATTTCCCCAGCATTGTTGACCTGTGCTCAGTGGAACTGTATTGGCAACATCAAAGTGCTAAAATTTTTTCACAGCTCTGGAACAGCACACTGGTTAATGCACCTGCATGCTGGCTGCAGCTGGGCTTGGCTGGCTTGGAAAAGGAGAGAAGAAATTCCTAGCTGTCTGGTGCATCTATTTAGTTTTCTGCTTGGTGGAGTTTTTTGTTGGTTTTCTTTTCCGAAGCTGAGCTGTGACATTAAAGTGGAGAGTGCACATAGTTATGGTAGCCTTTCAGTTGTGCCCTTGTATATCTTCTTGGAGAGGAGATGGCCAGCAGCAGATAATAGAGCAGCCTCACAGGAATGTGCCAAAGGACCGTGAAGCTATTACTCAAAAATGATTGAGCTACTACTGGGTCAGTGAAACAGCTTCTCCTGGATCTGAAGAGGTCAGCCCAAAATACAAATAAAATCTAGGTTTTATCCTGTGTTATGGTTCCTTCTTTCCGCAGGTCTGAGCCTAAATACTTCAGAATGTTAAGCTTCCAAGAAAACATTTCACACTTCATGTATTTCAGTGGCCAGTATAAGCTGTGCTTATGCAATTGACACCCCTTTGCTGAAGTAGCAAAAGCTGTGTGAGGGAGGAGAAGTGCAGTGTTGCTCTGCACAAGAGGAGCTGCGGGTAGAGCATGCTTACATCAGCTAGAGTGCCTCAAGCACTGAGCTTTTCCCAGTTGCCTTTGTGCTTTTTCTGTTCAGGTAGTCTTTTGCTTAGTTAAGGTACAGCTGCTGGGCTGTAAGGAACCCAAAGTCCTTTGCTGGATGTGAAGTTTCAGAAGAGCTCTGAGGCACAGCATGTGTGAGCTGTGCCATACATTGTAATGGCATTAGGGGATGGATGACTTCTGCTGTAGTTTTTGTAGTGCCAGTATATTCAGCAATTGTCATCTCAACATTAATGCCAGTGAGACAAATTGGAGGCATCTGAGCCAAAGCATTTTCCTGGGCCTTGGGCAGATGCTGAATCTGAAATCAGATATAATAGGGATTGAACAAGTTTTACAGCTCATCCTCAATCAGCATTAAATGCTTTGATACAGCAGCTGCTCTGTGAGGTAAGCACTGTGCATGTAATAGTTTTATCAGTTGCTGTGTTTTGGGTTTTCCAGTTTACCCCATGCTGCTTCCTTATTACAGGAGACAGAAATTGGAGTTTCTGAAACAGTTTTGTTGGACAAGGCAGCTCATATTTTTCAGTTTGTAGTCTGAACTGTCTCTTGGGCCTTGAGCCAATTTATTTTAGAGGCCTTTTAGCTGCAGAAGTCTAAATGGGGGTAAAAAATAAACCTGCTGTTCTGTGTAGCAGAGTCCCCATACAAACACTGGTACTCAACAAGAAAAGGCTTTTACCTTGCATACAGAGTTTGCTGCAGCATTAGTCCAGCGTTCCCCTCAGAGCAGATGGCTCTGGGGCAACATGGAAGTGGGAAAGAGAAGGAAAACCAACATTTTACCACACCTGATAATCTGCCAAAGTCCATCCTAGTCTTCATGTCTGTGTCGGGACTGCTGGGGTAGAAAACGCAACCCATGAACTTCTCTACCTGTTTTCTATCTCTGTCCTTCTGATATTTTACAGAGCAAGAATTCAATTGAGTTTGAGATCTTGTAAAAGTGAAACAAGTCAGGTAAGGTGTTACTTACATATTTTGCTCATTTAGTGAGGCCTAGTGGGTTTTGGGGTCACTTTTTTATTTTGCAAGTATCCAAGTTCTTGTTTTCCAGTAACTTCAGGCATGTGGTATTTAGTCTGGTCTTCTTGCCACACTGTTTGTTACCCATGGAGAAAACAGGAGTTGACAGCTTAAGAAACTTAGCTTGTTGGGTTTTTTTTTTCTTTCAGTGAAGTTTCTGTTGCGCTTTGTCATTAAGCAGCATGGGGGCAGTTTATTGTGGTCTAGATTTTGCTGCAAGAGGCTATAAAAAGGGGCAGGAATAGGAATGTGTGGATTAAGAATTTCACCCTGGAAAAAGGAGCTCCTCAGTGGCACAGAACTTGAAGATATTAGGAAGATCTAGAAGGGTGATGTGCTCCCTTAGGGAGATGGTATGCTGAAGGCATAGGTTAGAACAGTTCAGTCCAACTGGGCTGCAAACTGCCTCTCCCTAGCTCTAGTGCCATCCCTGGCCTTTAGGCATCCTTCCTTCTCTGCTTTGTGCATGGCTGCTCGCTGAGGGGATGTGGCCATGTATTTTCCTGCAGCAGGCTGTGGATTGCACACAAAGGAGCGTTTGAGAGCTTCACCAGGTGTGTGTATTGTTTCCAGATACGCTCTGGAAAGGTTTAACAGCTGGGCCAGTTCCCACCTCCTTCCTGGCTGAAATGATTGGATGCTAACTCAAATACTTGCAAGCATACATTTTCCAGGTGTTGGCCTCCAGCTATCATCTGCCTTCATGCAGTAATAAGATGGTAGCATAAAAAATTTCAACTGGTGAACACACATGGAATGAGACATTTTGCACTACAGCAGTAGGCAGCGTGTCCCATATGGACCTCCAGTAAAAAGTGAGAGGGAAACCAGCAGTGCCTTCCCTTTTCCCAGCAGTTGGTATGGTGTTTGTTGTGTTTAGGATCACCTAAAAAAACTTTCACTGTATTTTCCTGTACAGCTGTTCATATCTGCCCCAGCAAGAAGGACTTAACGCATTTGGAAGAATCAATAGACTTCAGTCTGCAGAGGGGTGGGGAATGAGCTGGCTTTTGCACTGAGCTCTTTAGAGAGCTTTTCTTTTATGTAGAGGCATGAGATGTGCAAGAGGAAAATAACTGTTACACGATTCTTGTGCCTTGTCACAGTCCAAGCAGGGAAATGGCGTAATTACAACAGTTCTCTGTAGCTGCCTGGATTAGAAAGGTAGCTCCATGGCAGATGTTTTGAAAGCGTTGAAAGCGCTTTTCAGCTTCCAGCTTGATGTGACTGTTCCTCTCCCTTTAGTGAGGAGGATAAAGATGTGAATTTTTGTTCATATATAGTTAATTGTTATCTATTACTATGAGTTGTGGTATAGGTAGGAAAAATAAATTATGTAAGTATAACACTGAACTGGGCTGAAAGGAACTTATGTTTTGTAGACTAAAATGTCACTAAAAAGGAGATATGCTTTACCTTTCTCCATGTGGGGAAATCCAGGACCTGTTTATTCTTTGGAGGCAGTTTAAAAACCAAATGCAGGTGTTTCATTAGTGCTAGTAAAGCTTTAAAGATACTTTATTACTTGGAGCATTCCATGCAGAAAATTAGTTTTCTGGCTCACTTAGGAGCCAGGAGCTCTGCTGTTTCCCTTCTGTTGGCACATACTGTATTCTTGACTGTGCTTATTTTAAACTTGGGGCTGACAGCAAAGATGTCCTACTATCTACTGACTTGGTTAAAATATCGACTGAACTTTGTGCTGTTTCTGACAGTAGCCTGCCACACTAGCCCATGACAGATGATTAGAAAACAGCTTAGGGAACAAAAGATCTGTAGTGTGAGCTCCTCTCTGGGACACCTTTGTCAGCTTCTGGCAAGAAAGCCTGCACACAGACCATTGTTTAATAGCTCCTGATTGATCTGTCTCCATTAAGTTGGCAAGTCCTTTTATGAAATGAATTTACAGTACTCTTCAAAGTTGTCACAGCAGTTGAATTTCCAGCACAGTGATGCATTGTGAGGAGTGTCATCCTCTGTAGCAGCTTCCCACCAACAAACCTGTCTCAGATTGAGCCTCCCCTTTCAGTTCAGTCTTCTGTCAGACATGTCAGAACTGCCACTTAACAAAAGCAGGTGGAGATACTTTCCTTTAGATTTATTTATTTTTTTTAAACTATGGTCTCTACCAGTCTTGTTTACAGTTTAGTTTGCATATTTTGTTGGGTTTTCAGTAGTTGAATACTGGAGACTTGGTTAACAACCTAATTTCTTCCACCTAGGGCAATGCACACAGTACAGTTAGCGCACATAAATAGAAGTAGTGTAAATTAGCAGACTGTGCCTTAAAAAGGATGGAATTACAGAAGCAGAAAATCTGTTTTCAAATTAGAAAAAACCCAGCTCCTGATAATTAGCACAACTTTTCCAAAGTAGTACTGTCTGCCACCCTCCAAGTCTGCCTCACTTTATAAAGAGGACCAGGGTTATTTCAAATGCAAGCTTTTTATTTTAGATCATTAAGTCCAGATGTCACTTGGAAGGGCAATCTGTAGGTACTGTGTGCTTTTCACTTTGCTGCTATTCTAAGTGCTCTTTCATTTAAAAGTAAGCAGATGCAAGTGGTGTATATTTGCACAGGAACCTTCTCTCCTGTGCTCTGTTTTCGAACAGCCCCACGGGCTCCTGATGACTTCAGGAACCTTGTGACCTAATAAATGAAACAGCTGTAAACAAAGCCAGCTTAATGGCTTCACATCAGGCATTTTGCCATGGAAAGTCAGCGTTAGCTGGCTCAACTCTGTCAAATTGAAGAGGTGCACAGAGAGAGAGATGACTCATCATGTAAACTCATCTTTCTCTGCCATGGCAAGGGGGCTTTATACACTGGGCTCTCTCTGGGCTCTGCAGACTGGGAAGCACAGGGTCCTGTGTGCAGGGCAGCTCACTCTGCAGCATGAGGTGTGTTTCTGTGGGAGCATCCCCCTGGGTGAGTACATGCCTGTGTCTTCATGTGACCTTCTTCCAGAGTTGACCCTCCCTCCCCCATAAGAAAAAATGCTTCCCAGGCTTTTGAGGTAGCTACAGTAGCTCTTTCTTTTAAAGCTGACCTTCAAAGAAGTACATGCTGCCAGCAGTATCCTGCTTTGACTTTAGGAAGAAAGGCTGAAGTGAGAGAGATGTTTGAGGAGGTTCTGATTTTCTTTTTTTTTTCTGCTTGTCCTTTGTCACTGACTAAGATCTTGCCTATCCTGGATGACAGAATGGCAGATCTGGAAATGTAGCAGAAGTGTGAATTCACAAGAGCAAAACTTGGATCTGCTTAAGGGTAAGGGTGGTGGTGTATTTTTTTGTTTTGGTTTAAGGTTTTTGGTTTTTTTCCCCCCTATGATTATTCTAGAATAATTAATTAATGATGAAGCTTGGGAAAAAGAAGGAACTGTTACTGATAAGTACTAATGTATAGAAGACCCTCACTCTCACAGGTATACATTTTATTTTTTAGGGTATCTGGCTTGTTACTGGGGCCTGAATTTCAGGTGCATAGAGTTTCCCTATTGAGAGAGTCTGAAAAGAAGTAAAAGCCTGACCCTGATGTAATTGCTACAACTTTTCTATACAGAACTGTTAACTTTTCTCTGCCAAAGAAACGTCTTATCAGATTTGATGTATCATGTTGCCTCCTGAAAATCTTTTAGACAAATTTAGTTGAAGATAAAATTACTTTCAAAACAAATTGTGCTTTATTTGTGCACAAGTTTTACCAGTAAGGGAGGTCTAATGAGTATCCCTTGTCTTGCCTCCATAAAATTAACATTCACACATCTGTAATTTATTAATAAAAAATTTCTTATTTCCTAAGCTTATGAAAATACCAGCCAATCCACATAATAACTTGTTCCAGATAAAGTTTTTTACATTCCAAGAGTAGGGGGATACAAATCTTTAAAGAACTGATAGAAGACAAACTCAAATAACAGAAAATTTCAGCTATAATCTACTTTCCTTAAAAGAAAAAAGGGGGCAAAGAATGTAAGATTTGATAAGCATGCCAAGTTCGCATTTTATTTCAGTCCTCAGATTTAATTGAAATAACAGGCTGTGTTTGGTGTCTTTATCTTAGATAAAGTTTCTGAAGAAACCTGTAAACGCAATGGTAAACTTGGCACACAAGATTCCAAAGCTGAATGTGGAAACTGGATATTGGTGGTTGTTGCTGAGTCATGCTGACAGCTCAGCCTGCTTAGCTTTAATGAAGGTTCAAAGTGGAACAGGGCATCTTGAGCAATGAGGTAAGACTGGAGAAGTCCTGCAGGCACTACCAGTGCTCAGTCTGACTCCTGCTGAACCTGCTGTGCCTCTGAGCTGACAGTAAGGGAAAGAATTTGGCTTCTGATTCTCAGGTTTCTAGTACTGTAATTAGGACTTTGGCTTTTTGACTCTGTGCAGGGGCTCTTCTTAAAGCAATCTGAACAGTTCTTTTGCTGTCAGATATCACTGGGGGTGCAAATAAATTTTCATTGACTTCACCAGGGGTGCCCAAAATTTTACTTTATAATTTTCCTTGAATGTGATTAGGCACTCTTTCAGTGAGGGCTTCCATCCCTGCCGAGGGACTCTGGGAACACATATAAAATACTGTTTACATGTGAGTTAACTGTGAATGGATAAACTTTCTTTTGATAACCAGTCAGGTTAAAACTCAGTCAAGCCCATGGAAAAGAGACATGAAACCATAAGACAAAAGTGTTTTCTCCCCCAATCAATCATTTGTGATATCTGTCACAGGATGTCCTTTTGCAAATGTATATCTGCCACAGAAAATAGCTCCCTGGAGAAGCTGCATAGCCACAAATGTTGTTTGTCTTCAGGTGGGTTTATTCAAGGTGGGAAGGATGTGTTTCCTGTTTTCTGACTTTGTGGACACACATTTGGTTGGGGAAAAAAGATGTTATTAGTGTGTGATAGTTCATATCCTATCAAGGATAGAGTAGCTTGCCCTTTCGGTATGAGTCACACTGGGCTAAGCACTGCATGATGCCAATCAGTTGTTTCATCCTGTTAGTTCTTGTTAAAAATAAAGCACTCTCTCATTTACCTTGCATTAGTAATCTTGCCTTGGATGATATAAACTAAGATCGCTGCTTTTCTTGCAACCAAAGACAAAGCCTGCTTTTAAAGTGCACGTGACTCCTGAGAGCTCTGGTCTGCAGCCTCTGTCAGTGTTTCAAACTCACCTGTCTGCCTAGCACTGCATGGTTTCCCTTTGGATATATTCATTGGATCTGACTTTAGCTTTATTTACCACTAGCCTTATTTTACTCTTCCAAGTAAGGGCTAGCCCTTCCTAGATCAGAACGTGTGGTATTTGTCAGAAGGAGACAGCTTTAAGGCTGCCAGATAACCTGACCAGCCTGCTTCTCTGTAAACAATTTTATGGGTCCTGCTGATAAGGATAAAGGAACAGCAGTGAAGATGATTAGAAGATGCTGATCTCTGTAGGGGAGCAGACTAGTACTGCTTGGGTGTATGACTACCCTTGAAGGAAAGCACTTATAAACTTATGAACATTTATAACATCTTGTTACTGATGATGGCACCTATCTGCAGTTTTTCTGCTGCCACTGTCTGTCATCATGCCCCAGATGCTCATTATTTTGTTCTCATCAGAATCCCTGCATTGGTTTGCAGGCCCACAAGAAACTCTCTGTGGCTCTTTACAACAAAACAAATGATAAATGAACTCCTTCCAGACCAGTCCAGGTGATGTTTATCAAAGGGTTACTCATATAGGTCTTGCTTGTACTAGAAAAGGTGTCTACCCCTAGAATGAGGCAGTTGGATCCATGGAGCTGCTGGTTCCACTAACCCTGTTCAGTCTTTATCTGAAATTAATTTTAAGCCTCGCAGGATTAATATAAGCTTTTTCAGTTAGGGATTACATAGACCTAAGAGGTCACACCAGGGACATTTTGCTTGTTGAAAATTGATTAGATTAAATTCTAAGGATCTCAAGTATTTTAAGACTGTAATTCAACCTTGTACAGGTGGGCCAAATTTATCTGGTGTGCATCTATGAGGAAAACTCTGAGAAAAAGAGCAGAGGTCTGTTTTCTTGTTACCGTTACATTCATAGAGACGTGATGGCTTTAGGTTAAACCTGTCAGGGTTCACCACTGTAGTGTGGGTAAGGAGAGCAACACTTTCATTCTACCAGCAAATAGAAAAGCAAAGACTAAAAAGCAGAAGAGGCTGAAAGAAGAATTTGGGACTAAGGAGGAGATGGCCCAAACAGAAGCATTGTGTGTCCTGCAAATATTTTCTGTGAAGCAGCACAGGAAGGCATAAAAGCAGTCTGAAAGTCTGAGTATTTGCCCTCTACAGAAAGAGAAGGGGAACCAGAGTGCAGGTATTGCATTTTTTCCTCTCCCAGGCATGTGTGAAAACCTGTCAGGCTCCTTGCATTGCTTTCATTTCAGTGCAGTTCTGCTTCTTACACCAAATTTTTTTAGAAGACCTGTGGACTGCTACTGCCTGCCCTTGTCTGTGTAATTTTTACAGGAGGAATGGATCAATTTTGCTTGATGTCTGCTGCCTTTAAATCAGCTTCAACTGATGTGAGACTCAAGTGGCAGTAGCTGGGAGACTGCTTAGCTTCAAGCATGGCTGGAGTTATTCTGTGACCTGAAGAAGAAGGTGACTGCATTTTACTCTCTGGGTGGCAGAATGCCATGTGTTAAGAGTGATGGAAGATAGGTATGTGGGAGGAAGCCCTTACCAAACAGTTAATACACCTAAATGTGAAGAAAGAGGATTTGGTGTCAGAGTACATCTGTTGCCTGCGGTTTGATGCAGTCAGCATGACATGTATTGCTAAACCTTTATTCCAGCTGTCATAGGTGCCTAAGTTTCCATGATTTTTCATTGGCTGCTGCTTTTGAAATTTACTGCTTCTGACACACAAGAATATTTTTTTTCCAGTGTGAATAAGGCTGCAGGATGGGAGTGTTGATAGTACACAGCTGACCACACTGTGCTGAGAGCTTTAGTGCAGCAGAACTTCAGCTCCTGGCTGCAATGGTAGTTAGAAAGGAGGAAGATCAAACAGGACAGCTCTCATCAAGTCCTCTGATTCATAGTTCCTGAAGAGATTCTTGTCCTAGTCTATTCTTCTTTGCTATATAAAGGAAAACATATACTTTTCTCTTTGTATTCAAAGAGTGGGCACAGATTAAGCTTACTAAGCAATAATCAGCTTTCACTGGTTTAAATTTAACTAAAACAACACTAGTCTTTTTTTCTCTTAGCTGGTGGCAGGAGGGGACAGAAGGTGTTTGGAGGAGGTGGCTCAGGCTTTTGTGGCAGTGTGAAGAGACGTGACCTGCAGCAAGCTCTTTCCATTGCCAGAGGCACGGTGCTTTATCCACCCTGGATGAGTTTTCCTGGCCTATCTTCCCAGCTGCCAGAATGGCTGTATAAGAGAGATGAAGCCTGCACTGTGTGGGGAGGGAGAGGTGTTATTCTGGTGGGGATGAGAACACATGTCCTGGGGCTGGTGGAGTGCCAGCAACAGCAGCTGTCCAGCATCCTCAACCTCTTCCCTTAAAGAGAATGTCTTCCTGAGACTCTCCTCCTCTCTCCTCTACTGTGCTGATAGTGAGCTATTTATTTTGAGTTGTAATTGGAATAGGTATGTTGGGGGTTTTAAGCCCCTGCCCACTGCAGGGGGTAAGAACACTGAGACGCCTTTGCCACCTTCTCTTCCTTTGCTCCCTTGCTAACATGCTAAGAGCTTTGATGTTTCTGACAGATGCTGTACTGCAGCTAGACTGAGTGTTTCTTGGTCCATGGGCAGGGACATCACCCACCAGATCAGGGTGCTCTGGGTCCCACCCAGTCTAGCCTTGGATGGGGCGTTCGCAGCTTTTCTGGGCAGCCTGTTCCACTCCCTCACCTTTCTCACAGTAAAGACCTTCTTTCTGACATCTAATCTAAGTCTCTCTTCCTTTAGTTTAAAACTGTTCCACCATCCCCTATCACAGTGTGCTCATGTTCTTGTTATATGACCTGATCCTTTGTCAGTGTGTCCTGGTAGCTCTGTATAGCCGTGTTTGTATCACTGCCTATGGGCTCCACATGCCAGCAAAGGGGGCTGGAGCCTCTGTGCACAGCTGCTTTGTGGGGCCAAGGATGTTTGCTTTTACCTTATCCTCTCTAATTAAGTTGTTTCATTTCCATTTTGGATTTGGGTGTGTTTTTTTCTAACAAGCCTTACTACCTGGAACCTCGTAGTGTGTGGAACTTTAGTATGTATCTCCAGGCTCTCATCAAGCTGGGTTTGCTTTTTGTTCTGTTTTTGTTCGCTTTGGCTTTGTTTGCTGCTTTGTTTTTGGGTTTGTTGGGTTTTTTTTGGGTTGGTTTTTTTTGAGTAGCAGCTAAAGTTTTCCCTTTCGCACTATTAAGCAGTTGGGCCAGTGGCCTCCTCCTGAAATCACAACTGCAATCCATTTTCCGTGTTAAAGCAGCAATGATGTAATAGTTCACTGCATAGCACAGAGCTGTGCCTAGCAGGCAACACTCACATTTTCAGTTTCTTCTGTTGGCCAAGTCATGCTGGGAGATGTAACTTAAGGCTAAAAAAGCTTCACAGGGTGTGGAAGGCCTGTCCATGCGTCAAGCATCTCTGCACCTCCTCTTAGACAGCATGGAATAGTAGAAGGCTATTTTCCTTTTCTAGCATTAGGGGGAGCACAGCTGTTAAGAGTAAGAAACCTAATGGTGGGAAAAAAAAAAGATACAAATAGAAAAAAATTCTGACCCTTACAAGTCCAGTTTAAACCCTGTCTCTACACAATGGTTGGTTTATAATCCCTGTCCCACCAGTAACAGAGCTTCTGTGGGCACCCAAGAGTGTAGGACTTTGCTCCCAGAGACATCAGGCAAAGAAGAGGAGAAGAAATGGACAGCCGGATAATTTTTCAGTCCCCTAGAAAGAAGCAAATAAAATTGAGTGACATTAACAATTGTTGTAACCTTTCTTGGCATTCCAGAGGCTGTGTTGACAATGTTACAACAGCTATTCAGGAATGTTGTTATACCACCAGGGCTTGCTTTGAGAATTTATAGACTGTAATTTCTTGTTTCAGCTTCCAGTGGTGTCATTGCTGATTGTACAGGGGGCCTTGGCTACAGGGGAAAATGTTCTAAACCCTTGGCTCTGCAAATTGGTTTTGTTTTGCACTTTGATAGGAACATTGCCCAATAAGCTGTGGTAAAATCTCTCTAACCCCAGCCAAAATCCCCAAACTTTTAATGACTTTCTCAGAGCTGGAATTTCACATGTGGGCTCAAAGTTCACAGATCTATGTAATTCCTCTGCTTCTACCTCTACTGGCTTGTGCTTGCTTCCTCTGCTCATGAAAGATACTTCATTGATCAGATCTCTATAAACCCATAAGGATACTTCTTGGCTATCAGGCCATGTGCATTAAAGGTACCAGATAATGACATTTAGGCCAAATAAGGGATATTTTACTTCATATATTTTTTTCACAACTCAGCACATACTTTAATCATTGGAATGGACAGGCTTATTGATTGCTTGGCTGATTCAACTACATTCAACACCTAAAAATAAGTGTTTAAAAATTGCATAATCCTGGAGTTAAGGCCACTCTCTGTTCTTTGGAAGCCAGAAGTCCAAGTTAGGGCTTACTGCTTTGGGAGAGCAGAGAGGATCCTTTGAAAGCTGGTGGCAATATACCAGACTTGGTTTCTAAAGAAAGATCAAGAGAGAGTGTGGTAGGTTGGTTCAGCTCTTTCCACTGATGTGATCAGCTGGCTCTTGTTGGTGCTACTGGTTTGGTTCTGTCACGTTCAGAGAAACATGTCAGCATACATGCATCTCAAGGTAGTCCATTCTGCACGCATTCAATTTGCTTCTTTAGGAATATACCAAAGTTAGTATTGTGAGGAGAAGTGAAGGACAAAGTATTTAAGAAAAAGTTTGGGATGCCCAAGGCAGGCATGCCTGGATGCCAAACAATGGTACTGCTGCCTGCAGGAATACTGTGCAAGGACAAAAAATTGTAATTGGTACATGTGGATCTTTCCTTGGTAGTATTACTCAAGAGGAAGCTTCTATGAGACCTGTGGTATTTGCAGTGCTTCAAAAGTCAGAGGAGAAGTGGGAGAGAGTTGAAAAGGGACTAAAGAGAAAAACATTTGTAGGTCACTCTGTGAAGGGCAAAAGGCAACACACACCCCAGAGAGGGATAGTGCCATGAAAGTTGCAATAGAAATCACCAGTGGGAAAGGATACTCTTCTTTCCACCTCCCTTTTTTTTTTTTTTTGTAGTTCAAAAGGATGGCTGTAGCATGATGCAAATTGTTATTTGTATACTGGGGAAGAGACACATATGAGGACATCTGTTCTAAGAAGCTGCTTCAAAAATAACCCCAGGAGAGGAGTGTGTTTGCAGAGCACAGCAGGCAACCTGCAGAGCCCTGGAAGGTAAGGCAGCAGTGGTGCTCTGAGTGCAGACAGCCCCAAATGTGTACAGGATTGTGTACATTTGTACTCACTGCCAGACCACCCCACCCTAGCCCCTGTGGGTGTTTTACAAATGGAAGGAAGTGCTGTTTCCATGTTTTTTGCCTGAGAACATTGATCCCTTTTCTGGCCCTCCTTCTTGACGTCTTTTTCTTAAGTCAGCAGCTTTTAAATTCCAGCTTCAAGTCTTTAAAAAATAACCCTGTTTCAATGAATACCTAAAATGTATGGCAGAGGAATGTAGATTTGGATACTACTCCATCCCAAAGATGAGGCCTTGTTCCCCTGGAAAAAAAAGAAAAGCAGGCTGAGATATTTTGAAGCAAGGTGGTCATATCCAGCATACTGCCCTAGCCTCTTACTGACTGCAGAGTACAGGGACGGGCAGCAAACCTGGCTGCTGATTTACTGAGGTGCTCTAAGGAAGTCCATTACAGCCTGTTGTTTCAGCTTACCAGTGGGTAAAAGAGAGGAGTGAAAAGCATAACTTTGTACTCGTCTTCTTTCTCAAGTCTGTGGTTTCAGACAGCTCTGACGGTGTTGTGGTGTAGGATTCAATGCAAATATCAGGTGTTATCCATTAGTGAAATGAGAAGGGGTAAAGCCAGATGGCAGGAGCCATCCTGCTGGGGAACACAATGTTTCAGGCACCAGGCAGTTAATTTCTTATGTTAGCCAGGTAAGAGAGCATGTTTGGTAAAGACCAGATGAAAAATGAGCATTATTGCTGTTTGGAAGATTCAACCTCTCCATGGCCAACCCCTCCTTAAAACAGAACTTTGACAAAATAGTCATGATTAATTTGCATCCCTATCTATTTTCTAGTTTTTCATAGGAGAATCCATGGCAAATACCACTTCAAAGTAGCAACCAGATGTTTTCCCCCTGCTTTTTAGCTACCCATTGTGGGCAACAGAAACATTTCACAAACAGAAGTGAGAGTTTGATATATACTAGCTGATATCAATCTAGTATGAAACAGCTGTATTTCTTTTTTGCACTAGTGGCTGTCAGCAAGTCATACTGAGCTGACTTCAGATATCCCCTACCTCAAGCGAAGCATTATCCTCTGTACTCCCTCCAGTACTGTGTTTTCTGATAAAGAACAAATGTGTCTGCTAAAATCAGTTCATGCTGCAGTAACTACTTGGAGCAAAACTTTGGTTTTGGTTACAAAAATTGTCACTTACAGCATGAAGTTAACTATCTGGAGTTTCACAGAATTATTCCATATTTACCTGGCTATGCCTGGTATAACCATGAGTGTACTTTGGCCAATGTTTGGTAGCTGAGTACAACCTGCAATGCAGTTTCGCATGTATGCAAGCCAAGAAAGGGATGTGATTTGGACAAAATTTGGTATGTCAAAAGAGTTGAGTAGCAATCAAATTGGCTTGGAGTAAAATGTAGCAACAGGTAGATTAATATCAAGCTGTTACTCTATAGGTGAACAGAGATGGAAATCAATTGCTTGTCACTATTTAAGAGAGGCTGTATCTCTAATACTGGCTATTGTAAGTAAAGCACTTAATCTACAGTTAGGTAAACAGATGATTTGCTTTATGCTTTTACTGGTGTTCAATTCACATTGAAAACAATGATCATTTAGTGTCCAGACTGCTTATATCATCCTACTGGATACCTCCTCTTAGTGCCCAATAATGTTGCAGACTAGGCCCTGCAGCACTTGTATCTTTCTGCTTTCAAGGAGGCATGGGCTTCTAAGCACTGAGATGACTTCTGGAATGGGAGCTCTGGCATACCAGGCTAAATACTGAAAGGTATTCAGGCATACAGATTGTTTGGTTTTTAAACTTTCCTTGAAGTGTGTAATGGTTTCCTATTTTGATGTCTCTTCAGGCTTTGCAAGATTGAGCTTTTTCTTTTACTTTGTAACCATATAAAAGATATAAAATAGTTCACTCAAAGTAAATTAATGGGTGTTTTATCCCAGCTAGTACTAAGCATGTGGCTTTCTTTGTTCAGTTGTTTGATTCCATCATTCTCATTTCAATGCTGGCAATTTGGCTTACACCTTCCTTTTTTTTTGTGAAGTGGGACCTGAGTGCATTGCACCATTCTGTTGTGTGTATCCACTGGGCATGCTGTTCTCTGCTATAGGGCTGTGGAAAAATGCCCAAATTTCTCTCTCATTGCTGCTATACAGATGCAGGCAGGGTAGCAAGTGTAAGTGCATGGGGACAAAGACGTATTCTGAAGGAAAGGCTAAATAAGCAGTGTAAGCAGGCACCTGTAAACTTCTGTAGTGTAGAACACTGACTGCAGGCTCTTCCTTGTCCACCCAGCCAAAGCTGACCTCGTGTTTGATACGGTTACTGCTCCTGCCTATCTTTTAGTTTCCCTACAGGGTCCTGTGCACCTCAGCTTGCTTCCCAGATGTCTCACTGTTGCCGTGTCCTGCACCTGTTAATATTTGGGCAATATTACCCCTTTCTCCTTTTCTGGAGCACATAGAGGCCCTGTCAGCATCCCCAGGGAAGGCAGACACCAGCAGGCTGCACAGTGGGGTAATTTACCACTAGATGGCTGGACCTCCTTTTTGTCCAGCTCTCGGTTTTGTTCCCAGCTCAAAGTGACCGTGCTTAGTACAGAACAATGGACTCCTTGTAAGCTCTCTGCCCACCCACTTTATGGCTTAACATTTTTAAACAGCTGATGCTTTTAGCAGATTGGCCTTCATGATGAACAGTTCAAACTTTTGAAATGTACTAAAAGACCTGTGGTAATATCGAAGAAAATTATAGCTATTTTGCAAGACAAAAAGGAAAGGCTCCCTAGGTCCTGTTCTATTTTTTCTGCTCCATTACATGTGTAATACAACTTTTACCGAGTCTTTTATTTCATGTCTGTTCACAAGTGGGACACATTTAACAGTTCGTCACTCAGACTGGGATATAACAGCATAATGTCCTGAGTAGCCATAGCCACATACTTTGATCTGGTGAATTTTGATGATGTACAATCTGTAAAACTTTTAGACACTGACATATATGTCACTGCAATTTGGGGCAGAAATGTTTTTCCTTTAAGAAAAATTATTTTGTTCACAGTCAGTCTCTTCAAAAAGATTAATACCTCTGGGTGAAAAGTGTCAACTTTCCTGATGATTGCAGGCTGATACATTATGCAGAGCAAGAAGGCCCACTTGAAAAGGAAGATTTCTCCTGCCTGAAAGCAGACAAGATGAATAGACAAAGTAAACATCTGTTTCTTGAAGATAGCACTTTTTTTTTTTTTCTTATCAGTCTCTTCACATTTTCAGCTCTGCTGCTTGTATTTACTGGGTTCACATTGTATGTCTATAAATGTATTTGTATCCTTGAGTTCAAAGCAATGGAGATATATATTTTTTAAATTAATATTACTGTAGTTGCTTTGCTGTCACAACACTAGCATTTTATGCTTGCCACTTGCTGGAAAAAGGAGGAGTTGTAGTCCCTGCCTCCAATGTAGTATAACATAAAAAATAACAAACCTGGAAATCTTAGGGCACTTTAACAGCTTTGTGAGAGCCTGAAGATGTGCCTAAAGAAGGTGATACATGAAATGGTAAGAAGGAGAAGAATCTAGAAATAGGTCTGGGATGAGTTTTCTTTTATTTTTCAAATATCAGTATCAGTCTCTGAGTTCAATTTTCTTAAAGTACTATGATAGCAAAAAAAAAAAAGGCTGATGGTATAATCAGTGTGGTAGAAGAAGAACAGGAAATTAAATGAACTCCACCCATTCAGACTCACTGAGAAAAACAGGTAGTGAACCATGCAGCAAATGACAAGCCCCTGAAAAAACAGACTTCAAAAGTAATTGTTCAACCCATCAAGAATATTGGTAGCTACTCTATTCTCATCTGCAGGAAGGTTTCTGGGTTTGTTAATGCAACAGGTGAGAGTAAGAAAGGCTTGGAAAATTCTACTTACTGGACTTGCAAACAAGTAAATTGTATATTTTTATGAAGGTTTTTCTTTTTAAAGGTGCCTGAGGGGTAACTTGAGGTTATTTATGAAGTGAAACCTCATGCTTGGAAGGAGTCCGGACCCAGTTTACTTGCTTTTTGAACTCTTCAAAATACTGAAGTTCCAAAGTAAGTAGAGAAAGTGTATGGTTAGCTTGTGTCTTAGTTCTGGTACTTGATCCTGTCACAAACAGCATGTTATCGCTGAGCACAGAAGACTGCCTGCCTAAGATGTAGCATTATCACAGGCATCGTGTGTTCATACGATGACATTACAGGAAGTAAAAAGCCCTGGAAACACAGCATGGCTTTGTAATCACTGTAGTACTGCTGGGAATGTTTAAAAAGTCCCTTATTTTAATTACCTTGTTCCTAAGCAGGTCCAGTGATAAAAACTATATGGAATACTGCTGTAAAAATACCTGTTCACTGGTGCTATTAGAAGTGCTATGTTTGCTGTGGCAGCTCTGCGTAACATCTGAGAATTCAAAAGTGTCAATACCAAGGTAAAGAAAACTGGTATTTTAGATCCAGCTATGTGGTAACTGTCATTAGATGTCAATAAAGAAGGTGTGTATGAAGAACCAGACAAAATTCTGAGGAAATCAGCTTAAACATCTCAACCACCTTCTCTGGAATTATCAGCTCACTTATAGAACTCTTGTACAGTCCTAATAAAGTGTTAGAAGCCCAGGATACACTCTATTATGTAGTCTGACAGACAGAAGACACTGATGTCACAGCAGAGATGGCAGCCCTTTTGTCACTGCTCTTGCCATAGGTCAGATGAGCAAGCGTGTTCCTGACAGAGGTTAGGAGGTGGCTCCAAGCCAGGCTGCACTGCAAATCCAGGACCTCCTCCAGCAGATGCTGGCTCCCTTGAGCACCTCATCACTCTCCCTAGGAGGTTTTGGATCAGCTCTCTGCTATGAAGGCAACGACAGAGTCTCTTCAGATCACAGCATCTCTACAGCCATTTGATTAAAAAAGCAATGGAAAAAGCATTGCTTGCATTTGAAATGAGAGCTTGTTGCACACTTGGGTTTTTGCATTCCGTTCTCAGCTAGATGATTTAAGGATCTGTCTCCACAGAGGTCTGTATGCTGAACTCCTGACCAAGATGGCCAAACATGTACTCCAATGCCTTTTAGATCAATTAGAGGCCAGGCCACGGTGGAAAACTGTTCTAAAAGCTGGGCTCTGAGATTAATTGGTCTGTCAGCCTCCCCTCTACCTCTCTGGCTGCAACTTACAGTTAGAGCCTACAACAACTGGATTTGCAGGTGTGCACTCTCTCATCCTACCTTCTGCTTCTACTCCTTGACCTTCTGACAGCTTTATGGATCTTTGTGGAAAGAATGCCAGAATGATTCCTGAGGGACTGTTCATGTGGAAAACTGATTCAGGCTCCCAGGAAAACCAAAAATCTGCATAGGAGGAGGGATGGAGGAAGTTCAGGTGGTTTAGGCCTGAATAAAGGAAACCCTTGAAGGGAACCATACTCAAAAATTACTTAAAAGGGTGCAGAAAATCTTATCACCATTGAAAACACACTCAGAGGAAATACTTGTTCTTCTGAGAGGTATTACGGAGGAAACAGCTGTTTAACCTCTGAGTTGTGGGTGTCTGACTGAGGGTTTCCTATGTTATATGATGAAGAAATACTGAAAGCTACTCAGATGGCCTTGAAAAACCTAAGAGATCTTACAAAAATCATATGGTGTTCCATTATAGGATAAACATTGGTTGCCCTTTTGGACAGAGCATCATCAAGAATTACATCTGAACCTTCAGGTATACACAAGCAGTAGTCTCTGTTTGGGAAGTGAACAGTTTCCCAATTTGCAGTTTGTCCAGTGCTTTTTAGCAATACAAAGTTAGAAGGATCAATTTGACACATTGGATTCTAAGTTTATATCTGTTAACAAGCATGGGCTGGTAGCACCAGTAATGAAAGAGATGACTGCCCATACTCTGATTGCAGTCACCCCTCCTTCAGGACTGAAAATCCTTTTGTAGAATAATGCATACATTTTATCTCATTGTGCCCTGCCACTGCCCTGTGCTGGTTGCAAAAGTACCTCATAATTAATGCACTTTGGAGCCAATTTGGTTGTAGCAGTGCTTGGAACCACACCTTTGTCACTGTGTGAGAGTGACTTGGTTCTCAGTTGTATAGACTCATCAGGGAATAATTCCTGATAAATCTCTGATAAGAAAGAGCTCTGTAAAACACTCCAGAACAGGGGCTTGCTGAGAGCTGTGCGTCAGAATGTTTGCCCCAAGCAGCACCATGGTGCAGCTGCAGCCCTGGCTGCTCCTTTGCCTCCAACCACACAGCATGGGGAGGAAGTGTGACACCGCTCCCACCCCTTCCTTTCACAAGCAGCTGAGGTAGCAGCTTGAGGTGCCTAGCACAAAAAGTACAGCATTTTGAGAAAGTTAATAAAGGCTCAGGTACACATTCTTATGAGAAAGTAAAACCAGACGTAATGTGATTGGCTATTGGTAGCTATTTGGTATGCCTTACCTTCAGATTCTGGCCTGTAACCCTGCAGATGTATAGACATGCTTAATGCTTTGTGAATCATCATAACAAGTGTTGTTGTTATCGCATTGTAACACTGTTGGGCTGGTTCTGCAAGATGATATTGTTATCCAGTATCGAGAGCTAAGTTTCATATGCAAAAGCAGGTCATTACTCACGAGTGTTACCCACAGCAGTAATTAATCCGTACTTGCACTTGTAAATTAATGAAATATATTTGTGTTATTCTTGAGGGAAGCCAAAATCATGTTCACACCTGGGACACAGCATGTAATTCCACCGTGGCCAATACAACTCGTATCGCTACTTGAGTTTAGACCTATGACTTTCTTAGCTCAGAATTCCTTTTAAACCTGAAAAAGTCCCCTCATCAGTGGTCGCTCAGTTGCTAAGCAGAAAACAAAGTGTTTTCATGTTTGTAAAACTATGAAATGAACACAAATAGTAATACAAGCTTGTACAGTATTTAGGTTGAAAAATATTCTGAGGTAGGTAATACCTCTGACTCTATAAATCTTGTACGTCAGAAAGCTCTATGGCTTTCCCATAGAAAGAGATTGCTGTCCTATAAATTCACCCTACACTTACGAACACAGATACTGAACTTTTCTTAGACCACAACTCTTTATCTCACTACATGTGGTATGAGGTGAGATTGGCAATGTGATAACTCACTGAACTACAGTTTTCAATGTGCTGCTTTGCCATTTCTCTTCTCAAGTCACTTGTACTTGCGTTTCTTTTTCCCTCAAAAATGTCAATGAATTCGTAGATCAAAAAATGGGAGCTGACACAAAGACAGAGGTGCTGGATCTAAGAAATGATTGATTTGAGGAACTGGGATGAGAGCTCTTTACTTGGTGGATAGTAAGAATTTCAGAGTCCGCAAATATACTTCTTTTAAGACATGAACTTCTCAAACTTGCCACACTTATTAGCATTAGAGTTGGCCAGTCTTTAGTCAGAAGAAATCCATTGATATCTACATCTTAGAGATGGGAAGTATATTGTCATTCAGATGGGACTTTGTCTCCAATGTCAGGAGGAAATCAAAGCATTGCCTAGTGTTATGAAGCACTGTGCTACTAGAAACGTTGCTTTGTCATTGAAATGCCATCCATTAGTACTCCTGTGACTCGTCAGATGAGTTATGAACTAACTGAATTTGAATAACTGTCTTGCCCTACTGCAAGAAAAGGTAATATTGTTCCTGCTTAGTATTGCCTCAGGCTTTTGTGCCAAAACATCACACTAGAATTCAATGCTGACTGGTAACAGTGAATTTAAACTGCTGTCACACTCATTGTGCTCAGCTTCCCTAGGTGGCCAAAGCAGGTAAGAAGCAATCCACAAGAGATGGCACAAAGCTAAAAGATGGGAATTTTTTTATCTCTGTTTGTTTAGGATGAGACAAAATGTGTTTGTAAACCAGAGAGGCTGCTGCAGGTGTATAGAACTCTGTTATAGCTGGCATTCTGAAAGATCATTTACTTACATCAAAGCTGTTCTGCTGCCTTTGCTGTCTGGTTGCTTATTGTTGAGGCTGCATGGGAACCGTGCACACAAAGTGAATTAAAAAGAGCAGGGTTCTGTGTTCAATGCCCTCTTTGAATGAATAGTCTGATCCTTAACACCAGACATCCCAAGTTCTCCTTAAGCTGATGAGAGATGATGGGACAAAGTGAAATGCTTTTGGCTTTAAAAGGATACTTGTCAATGATAATACTACACTCGATTGAGAAAGGAAGTGAAGTCATATGCTATAAATGATGTAGGTTGCATTTCATTGTGAGTTGTTGATTGGGAATGAATGGATTAATATGTAAAACATTTGAGATTGTTACTGACTTTATTGTAATAAATATTACTTCGCAATATTTTCCTCCTGCCTGTGAAGCATTAAAATGATAAAGGGTGCCAATACTTTATGTCAGTAGTGTGTCATGACAGTAATATTATAAATGTTTTTACAGGTTGCCACCAGTATTTGAAGCCACTTGTAAAAAGAACAGCTTAATATAACACATTATTACTGTACCCCACTGTAAGTGGTGATGTGCCTTTATCTCCTGGTATGGAACATATACATTACTAATCATTCACCCTTTTCTACCCTCTTCCCATGGATGGTCTTGCAAAGACAGTGTAAACAACAGACACAGGGCTCATGTGATAAACTATACAGTCAAAGTGTATGGATGTGTTGCATTCATTTCTCATTTACCAATAACATTGTTTATTTTCATGGATCCATTTGAGCACATGCTTTTTCTTGTCAATGTCTACCAGGCATGACAAATATTTCCCTTCCCTCTCCAAAAAGACATATGACAAGGTCCCATAACCAATCTTGAACCAAGACTATCTTCTGCAGTTAAAAAGTATCATGCTTCTGAAGTGTGTTACCTTTCAGTCCTTTAGAGATAGGAAATGAAATTTATTACAAAGAAGTCTTCTCTCTTTTAAAATTAGAAGAGTTGCACTTGTAGAATCACAGAATTGTTTAGGTTGGAAAAGACCTACGAGTTCATCTAGTCCAACCCATGATGTAACACCACCTTGTCAACCAGAGCATGGCAGCAAGTGCCATGTCCACTCTTCCCTTAAGCACCTTCATGGATGGTGACTCCACCACCTCCCTGGGCAGCTTGTTGCAGTGTCTAATCACTCCTTCTTTGAAAAATTCCTCTTACTGTCCAGCCTGAGCCTTCCCTGGCACAGCTTTAGACCACGTCCTCTTGTCCTGTCGCCAGCAGCCTGGGAGCAGAGCCCGACCCCTACCTGGCCACAGCCTCGTTTCAGGGAGTTGTAGAATGATAAAGTCTCCCCTAAGCTGTCACTTCTCCAGGCTCGCTCTCAGAACTGGACTAGGAAACTCTGAATGCTTAAGCCATTGAAATGACAATTTTCTTCAGCTAAAGAAATGCTATTAATTACTCTGTTAATGCCATACCATGTGGACTCTGAATCCCAACCAGCATACGAACACAACTAAGCCACGTAACTTTATAGGTTTCCAGGTTCAAAATATAAACTCAGTGTTTATATTATGTTAAAGTATAAGCTCTAGCAATCATTGCAAAATGGTTCTTGCGTTCCTGCGCGCCTGGGCTCTCGTGGGAGGCGCCCCGAGGGTGCCCATTCACAAGAAGAACAACAACAGCAACAACAGCCACCACCACCTGCACGGCGCAGTGCCGGTCTGTGGCTCCTGCTCGCTCCCACGGCCGGCCTGGCACCGGGGCTGCCCTCCTGCCAAGGAGTGGCATCCTCTGTGCCAGGTGGGGCTACTCTGGCTGCCCTGGCATTCCCGGGACCGTGTCGGGCAGCCCAGCAAGAGGGATGGATGCGGGCTGGGGCCGGGATGGGTTGGGGCTGGGCTGGGTCTGGGATGGTTTGGGCTGGGTGTGGGCTGTGCTGGTGCCGGAATGGGTTTGAGATGGATTTGGGCTGGGTTTGGGCTGGGTCTGGGATAGGTTTGGGATGAGTCTGTGCTGGGTCTGGGATTTGGGCTGGGTTTGGGATAGGTCTGGGATGGGTTTGGGATGGGTCTGGGCTGGGTTTGGGATGGGCTTGGGATGGCTCTGGGATGGGCCTGGGCTGGGTTTGNCATCCATCCCTCCATCCATCCCTCCATCCCTGCATCCCGCCACCCTGCCCGCCTGCCCGCCGCGAGCAGCCGGGGCCTCCTCCATGCGGGAGAAGAGGAGGAGGAGGAGGAGGTGGGAGCTGCTCGCCGGCCATCCCCGGCGCCCGGCAAGTGGGAGCCGAGCCGCCTCCACCGCCGCCTCCACCGCCGCGCCGCTCCTGCCCGCGGTGTGGAGCCGGCCCTGAGCCCGGGCCCCTCTCACAGCCTTACCTCACCCTCCTCCCAGGCTCCCCAGACCCCTGCTCCTATCCCCTCCTTGGGTTTGGGTTTTGTTTTTTTCCCCTTCCCCCTCCTTTGCCCCCATTTGGTTCTCACCCTGGCTGCGAGCAAAGCGTCTTCATGAGCGCAGAGGATGTCCGGGAAGCACTACAAGGGGCCTGAAGTCAGTTGTTGCATCAAATATTTCATCTTCGGCTTCAATGTCATTTTCTGGGTAAGTGGAGCCGGTTGCGCGGTGCTTCGCGTATTCCTCTGCCCCCTCCTCCTGCCCATCCTCCTCCTCCCCATCCTCCTCCTCCTGCCCTGGGCACGGCCGGCAGCGACAGGGGCTGTGACAGCCGGGCGCGAGGCCGCGGCGGGATTTGGGATGCGGTGCCGCCGCTGCCACCCCGCTGCCCGGGCAGCCCTTCCCCAGGCAAGCTGCGGCGCTGCATTCCTCCACCTCCCGACGGTGCCGGCTCCTCTTCCCTTCCAGCCAGCCTAATTGCTTTTGTTGTAGGTGCGGAGAGGATTTCGTGCCTGTTTTTTCCCCCCTTTCCCACGGTTTTCCTGTTCTCTCCTTCCTTTCCCCTCCTGTGCTTTGTGGTGGCGGAGAGAGGGAGCAGCCAGACACCCAGGCCTGGAGAACAAATTGATCTGCATGTTTTCACGCTGACATCCCTGTTAGATGCAAAAAATAAAAAAAGAAAATCACAGCTCAGGTCCTCTGAACAGTGCTGTTTAATGATTACACGATGATGACGTTGTGTATGGCACGGGTTTATTATGATTAGCTTTAACATATAGTAGTAGTAGCAATAATAGGATGGAGGAGGGGGGAAACTATTTCCACCCATCCCTGAAGTTCAAGCCCATGGGAGGCTTGTTTGGGCGTTTGTTGAGGTTCTGGCTGTGCCACTTGATCTTATTGCACAGTATCTGCACAGTATCTTATTGCACCATTCTAGCCCTGGCTGTAGCCCTAGCAGAACAGTATAGTGAAATGTAACCTGCCTATAACAGCACTTCTAGCGTCTTCTCCATATGCTGTATTTGAAAGAGAAGCAGCTGTTTTTGGATATACATGCAAATTTTAGAACCACAGAGAGGGAGGGGTGGGATGAGAAGTCTCACACACGTTTAAGTGATGAGGTCTTCTCACTGCACAGTGAAGGCTCCTACATGTACAATGCCACTCTTTTCAGGAGATGTTCCACATAGCAATGAGAAACATGCACAAACCCCGGTAGGGTGAATGAGGTTTTGAGGGCTTGGAAAGCAAGTTGAATACACAGCCAGTATGGTGGCTTCTTTGGACTAGAAAGGAGAATTGGGGAAAAAAACCCCCACACCACTTTGAAGTTTCATTGATGGAGGTGGGCAAGAAAAAAGGAGAGGAACCTTCTAAGCAATAGTGAGCTTCTGATTGTCCCGTTGGTGAGAACAGAGGAGGGTGGTTACCTGGATCGCAGGTATCCATAGCTAACCTCATGTCTGTGTTCCTGGAGAATAAAGATATCTGACAAGGATGCTTGAAAGGATGGGAGTTTTGATTAATTATACTTCTATACTGAAATGCCTTTCCTTAATCAAGAAGGTATGCTGCCAGAGTGAACCTGACTGGCATTATGTCAGTGTTTACTTGGCCCCAGACTGAGCACTGGAGTGGTAGCAAGCTTCATAGTATTCTGACCTGACAGAGCTGTTTCGATTGCACTCTGGTTGTTTTTTAGTGGTTGAGTTTGCCGTGGTTCTTTTCACTTGTCTGTTTTTTCGTTTGGATTCTCCTACACATGTGTTGCTGTGAACATGGATATTTCTCAGCAGGGAACAAGTACTGTGAGGAACACTTTTGTGCAGTGTCCTTGGACTAAGGGAGATTATGGTGAAATCTACATAACTGTGTTAACTTGCTGTTTCAGGCACTGTCAGTGTATCAGAAGTTATACACCCTGTAATTTCATTCATTTTGTTCTCTGAAGGTTAATGTGTGGATGGTGCAAGTGGGAAAGTGATATGTTTTAGGTTTTCTGTAGCTGCTTGTTTTCTCATTCCCGTGTTCTTGAGGCCGGTGCAGCATCGCTTTTGCAAGTGTGCCTCTCTTGTAACTGAATGGGCCAAAGGATATTTCACTAGGCCAGAGGCTTCATACTACTGGAATGCTAATCTGAAAACCTGAAAAAATATGATTGTATATCACCCACTCAACTGCTTGCTTGATGTGTGGACCTTGTTTGCAGATTTCCTCTTTTCCAAAATTCTAGTTCATTTATGTTCCTGGCTAAACTTCTTGAAACTCACGGAGACCAAGCACTTTATAAGGGTTTAGTTATTTCTTTAGAATATTGTAATCTCTTTGCAAGACAGCCTGCATTTATTATCATTATAACCGTTTAGTATGTTATTTGGAGTGAAAATATAGGCAGTTACTCTTGTAGAGTACATTTTAATGTTGTTTTTACTGAATTAATAGCACACCCCTCAATAGTCTGTAATGAAACTGGGCCAGAAAAGCTGTAATTGGAAATTACAAATTCAGATAGCTGTTTACAGAAAGTGATAATCAAAAATAGCCACTAATGCAGTAATTTTAAGTAGAGTGAAATGATGAAGTGATTGTCACATTTAACCCCATGACGCTTTCCAGGATCTTGCAAATATGAAGATATGTAGGACACCTTTGTTAGGCCTTCTATGTGAGCATTATTATATAGTGGTTTTACCAGAAACTTTTCAAATTTTAATGTAAACAAATGGGAAAATACTCTTTATTCTGCATCATAAACCAGTGGACTAAAAATAAAGAGAATGAGTTGTAAGAGTAATGATTTTGACAAGAAAATTGTCAGTGCCTTGAATAGAGGAATATTATAGATCTGCTGAAATTATGTGGAGAATGATTGTGCATGCTACTTAAATTGAAAATATTACAAAAAAATCCAAGGCTTTAAATGGCACAGAATATGGGCAAAATAAATTACGAGACCTCTTTGTCTTTTTGGTTTTGTGCTCATCAGATATTTCTTTCTTTAAAAAACCCAGCTGAATTATTAGAATAATGACTGTGGGAAAGTTGCACTCTAATGCTGTCTATGCAGTTGTGACTAAAAGTGACAGTATGCTTTTTAGGAGATAGTTCTCAGACTTGCACCACCCCAGGTAACATGTTCTTGCCTAAATATGTGTTTTGCACTGTTGTAGAAGACAGTATTATCTGCTGAGTTTGTGCATAATTAATGTTTTAGGTATATTCGCAAGCTTAATTTCCTTTTGAAATTCAGTGTTAAAGTTGCTAAATATACTGGAAGTGTTTGTTTAGAAAACTTATGAGACTGCTATGGTGTTGTGTAAAAGGAAAGCTCATTTGGCAGTCGCCAAAGTAACATTTAGGAGCGGAGAACTAATAGGCACAAATACATCTAAATCAAAAGTTAGAACTCAATATTATGCTTCCCTTTGCATTGCTCGGCTGCTGTCCTTTTGGGTCATGGGACACACACCTGTGCTGTAACTTGATTAACATGATTTCTCGGCGAAGCACCACATGATTTCTCGGCGAAGCACCACATGATTTGCTACCTTTCTAGGCTGGCAGCTGGTGGAATAGACAGTGCTTTTTATGAACCTTTCTGGTTTTGTCTAGGTAAACCAGAAGCTGTAATATAAGGTAACAGAAGGCATTTTTCTGTAGTTAAAGAAAGAAAGCAAACAAGTGATGCCTACTCCGCCCTCAGGCTTCCCTGTAGAATGGTGTTAAAAGTACAGTGCAAAAGGTCAAAGTAGGTTGCCCTGCTTTCCAAAAGGCAAGAACCATTTACCCCCTCTCCCCCTCCACTTTTGCAAAACAGTTTTTGGCTGACTTTTGGTTTTAAGCGATGTTTTAAGTTGGTTTCTGTGCTTTTTTATACTTGATGGAAACTACATATATATACTGTTGTTTAACTCTCTATTTCAATCCACACTTGATTCCACTGACCCTAGTCTAATTAGAGAGATATAAAAAGCACTGACAACTCAGAAACTTTTGGTTTATCTGGTGATTCACTGTGAATTGTGAGATATGCTGCAATTATGATACATCAGCATATTACAAGTCATAACTTGCGTTTTAATTTGCTTGGCATCTGCTGGTTTTGATGGCAACCATATGGAAGTCTAAGTAGTCTTCTGAATTACAGAGAGATAGCGGAAAGAAAATAAGGTTATGTAAGTGTGTTATTGGAAAAGTGTTGGAAAAGTGCACTGACCTTTAAAGGACAACCAATAGATTGCTTATTAATTTTTATACTTTGTTAATAGTTTGTTTTCAAAGGGGTAGAAGAAAATTTTTGATGTCAGCTGGTTTTCAGATGTCAGCAAGGAAGTTTTGATTATGTAATTTTCACTTGCCAAAACAAATCAATGTTTGTTCCATGCAATTTTCTAATGCATTCTGTAGCATTTCATCTTTAAATATTTGCATTGGGAAGATATCCTTGCAGTGTAAGTGGAACCATTCCGTTCATTTCCCTCCCCTCCCCCTTTTAGGATCAAATTGTTTTTATTTTTTATTTTGCATTTCGTAATAGCACAGATAGCTAAGCATTCCACAAGTGATCTTGCCAGAAACAGAACAATGCTTGTTTTGGGCAAGTAGCCTACTGTTTTGTAACAGTGAAAGGCGGTGGTGTATATATTGGTGAAATAGATGCATTGTTGTGAGCTTGGGTTTCTTGAATTTCTCAGTGTCTCTTTCAGCAGCTGTAGCCCCAGTCTTTCAAATGCATATAAAAATTTCATAGCTGCCAGCTCCAGGAGACTTGCTTCAGATTTGTAGAGGTCATTCATGGAATAAAATTTTTCCTTGCCCTGTGTTCCCTCATACTTTTGTGGTAGACTGTATCATTGATCGTACAAAAAGAAATAGATAAAGAACATGGATGAAACTGTTTCATTTCTCATAAATACTTGTTTTCCAAAACTAAGTGTTTGTAAACATGTTAGTGTTTTAAGCTCTTTGATGTTTCTAGTTTCTAAAGTATTCAAGAAGCATAAGGGCACAAGAACTAGAGAAAACACGTTGTGATTGATTGTGTGACTTCTCCTGGTTGATGTCAACATATTTCAAGAGACTATTATAGGAACTGTCATATGCAGCTTACATACTTTTCTTCTGTGTTAAAGATAAATTTGGGAAATATATTTACCCATCTCCCACTTTGATTGAATTGTCCCAGTACGCTTTTCCTGGTTACACAACTATCTCAAAGTATGAAGAGTCAATTTTGAATCTTTAGTGTCCCATTCAGAGAAAAATGTGAATGGCACCGAGAGTACAGGCAGCCCCAACAGAATACTGCAAATGAAACGTCTTACAGATATTTTTATATGCGAAAAGAAGTTACCACTGGTCCTGATCCCATCCCCCTTGTTGCATGTTGATAATACTTTCTTAATAAAGCAACCAATCCACGTTCTGTGACATTGAATTTGAAGGTGGATATGCTACCTTAATTCTGTAAGGCAGTCTAATAATTGTAAACTTTTTGTTGCATGTATTATGTATATGAATATGTACATATTCAACTTCAGTATATGATATAATAGACATATAGGGAATGCATTGGCTATACCAGGGAAGAAAGGCTTTTTTCCCAGATGGGAATCTGGAAAACAAATTCTTTAAACAAAAGAATTACGTATCAGGTGCAATAGATGGAAAATATGGGTGAGAAAGAATATTTTTTTGGGCAAAAGGAGGGATTTGAGTGGTTTTATTTTTTGGTCTGATTTTTTGTTTATTTGTTTTTGTTTGTTATTGTGTGGAGAGTAAAAAGAAGAAAAATGTAAGGAACTTCTCTATCCTCTCCAGTGGACAGGAGTTCTGAAGTATATATTAAATTTGCTATTTAAGAATTCTCTCTAAGACCTAGTTCTATAGATTACAATAATTCTGATGTACTTCTTAGCGAACTTTAATTTATTTTTTAAACTCTGTAAGATGCAACTTACTGATTAGTAGAGGATGAGAAACGGGCTTAAAGTTAGTGAAACATCACTTCTTTTTCTTTTGATTCCTACTTCTACAAACAGACTTTTTGAAGTCTATGTTGATAGCTCATTATAAATTGGTTTTTGGCACCCGGGCTGCTACAAGTTATAAATTTGGAGCAAGAAACTGATGTGTTAAGTGTGCAGGCTAGGTACTTCAACAGTTTATACTCCATTAATCAAAAGCAGTAACCTGTGAAGAATTGCTATGAACATTTAGAGTATAATGTTTTGCTTTCAATTAAAACTGGAGGTGAGAGAAAATACTTTTGACCCAAAGAAATCGCTTGACCTAATTCTGCCAGTTAGGGAATTCTAGTCTTAAATTACAGTGCTGTATGAGAGAATCAGCCTTCATACTTGGCTTTGCCCAAAATATGCAGCACATTTCTCGAATGCATGGCTAGTAGTCTGTCAACAGGACTGTAATTGTTTTATTGATATAGACAGGGGAGCAAGGAGCTGAATAGCTCATGAAGTAACCCAGCTCTGTTAGAGATGACCCAGAAGTCACTGGCAGCGTTAGCTGTAAAAGTGCTGTCTGATAGGTTAATATTTTGAATTCTTCTAGTATCTGACTTTTTCATTAGCTAGCATTTCATAGTGACTTCATGCTCTTGTACCAATTTCTGTCTTTGTTTCTCATTAAAAATTAGCAACTATTGTTGCAATGCAGTAAAAAATTAAAACAAAAAAGCTTATCCATTTTTTTTTAGCAAGTGTACTGAATTGCATTTAATGGCAGATTTACAGTGCAAAATCCAGGGAACATTAGGCCTTAAATCAGTGAAGAATAATCTATTTGTTTCTTTTTCATTGTACTATTGTGTGAGTTTGGAGAACATCCCATTTTTTGTGATTGTGCTGCAGCTCCTGACACAAAATATCCTGTCTTGCGGATCACTGTTGATATAGGTTTTCGCTGGTTTCAGCAGTATTTTGTACAGGTATAAGGGTTGTAGTGGGTGGATGTCACTATTGGCACAGTGCTCGGTGTAGCAACTTCTGTAACATACAGAGATGTAGAGCAGTTCAGCCTTCTCCTTATGCTGGCATTTAAAAATGTCACTAACACACTGAGGCTTGCAGTCAGGGGTGCTTGATTTGGTATCAAACTCTGACTCAGTGTGATCTCATATAACCTCCAGATGGCCTGACTTGTGGAGATGCTAAAAACAGTCAGATCCTACTCCTTTAGCTTTATAAAATAAATGAAGAAAATGGCAGTACTGGTATTTATTTTAATACGCATCAGTCTCCACATCAGATTCTTCAGCTAATGTATAAGCTTTCCAGCCATTTTCCTCAGGACACATTTAGAATAAGTATTTCAGCACCCACAGAGGATCTTATGAATGAACTCTCAATTTCCCACAGAACTGGGGAAAATCAATGTGCCTCTTCCTGGCCTTGAAAATCTCTCTGCTCCTAGTGTAGACTCCGTTACATCAAATAATATTGAAAATAATTTCAAGGAAACTTCCTGATATGGTGATGGAAGAGCTTTTTTCTTTTTGCAGCAAAGCAAATACATATTATGAAGACAGTTTGTATACCTATTCTGTATGTGTTGCCACCTGGTTTTCCTAACAGCAAGACTTCTTATGGGGAAAAAAATCAAGGAATTGTAGGAACTTTTGCTTAAATAGGTTCTCTTTCTCCTCAATAAGCAAGTAACAATATTTCTAAAAGTGTTTGGTCCTTCTTTGTGGTATTGAGTCTAAGTAAAACATTAAAAGGAGACTAGATGTCTTTAGATATATCCAATATTTTGGGTTCATAGAGGCTTCTATTTTGTTTTCTTGAACGTAACGCTAATGACTTAAAACTTGCATATGTATCCAGTCCTGGCTCCAGTAAGCTACTGTTAGAAGGTAATGATATAAATGATACTGCAAGGATGCTTGAAATAACTCAGCCTACTGTGTGTTTCCTAGTGTTAGTAGCTTACATTTGATGAGAGTCCAGCTTAATTTACTTTGATTTAGGGGTAAAACTTCCATGACATGGAACACTATTTTATGTCAGGATTTTCTCTGTTTCAAGAGGGCAGACTCAACTGAGCTCTGGTGCCCCAAACAAAGATGTGGCAGCACTTTGTGTGGGGTGTCAACCCAAGCAGATCCACCTGGTATCTATCATTTTGTCAGAGCCTGCATCACAGGTTCTGCCTGTTGGGCACCTTTGCTTTACATTCCCATGTGCGGGGCATATATTTACCCTTGTGAGGCTAAGTTCTCTGTGCCTCCCTCTCGCTGAACTGCATCTCTTCTACTGCATTCTGTGTTTCAACCAGCTGTGATTTAAAAAGGGCTTGAAGGACGTTCTGTCTATGTGCTCTAAATGGTTTATGTATAAAAGCAGAGACACTGAGGAAAAAAGTTCACAGATAATGTTTGGCAAAGGTTTCAATGCTTCTTGCATTCTTCAGTTAACTGTTTCTTTCACCTTGTGGAAGATCACTCTCGTTTCTCTTTGCAATGCCACGAGGTTACAGTGTTTCAGGCTGGAGAAGAGAATTTGGAAATAGTGACAGTTCGAAACATTGGGTCCTACCAGGTAATGAGAAGGAGGGTTGGCAAGTATCCTGGGCTGTTGTCAGCTGCCAGTATTTGGGAGTGTTCTACTGTGCAAAGAGCAAGGGTTTCTGATTTTTGGATTTTAATTTTTGCCACCTTAATGTAAAACCAGAAAGGTTCGCTGTTCCATGTGGAGAAAAGATAGCATTTTATAGAAGTTGTCTTCCTGACTGCCAGTTTATGTGGGTATATGTCAAAAGGAACACGTGTGAATTCAGTCAATAATTAAATAAAAAATTAAAATAATTTACAGTAGTGAAACTTGAAAAATAGAATCCCTCTTTTCCAAGGAGTTATCCAATTCATTTCTGGATAAAAATTCAGCCATTTGGCTCGTGAAGACTATAAAATATGAACCATGCATGATTATGGTTAAAAAATGACCAAAGCCCAATTTCTAATCAATATTGCTTGATATCAGGAATATTTTCTTGTTTCTTTCTCTTTCTGTGGGCATCAAGGGAAGATGTGAAGTGTTTTTTTTTTCCTCTCTGATTAGCTAGGACGATCTGTTTCTGTAAATGGGCCACTTCCTTACCTTGTTTGACAGTGGTTGATTAGCTGATTTTGGTGTGCTGCCTTGCAAATTTTGGTGTCAACATGAAAGCAGGGGGCTGCAAGTGGTTGAAGCTGACACAAGGCTGCAGAACCAAATATGTTAATACAGCTTCAGTGAACTGTTAGCAGTCGCTTACCAGATTTGATTGAGAGCTCTCTCATCTGGGACAGTTTCTATTGGCTTGCTGTTTGGCTGCAAGAATGAAGTATGGGAAGGTGGTAGAACCGGCTTCTCCTTTCCCTGCATAGATCAGCTTAAGCGATTGTACAAGCATGGCTTCTTTCAGCTCTGGGTGAAGCGGTTTTGGACATAGAGGTGTAAGAAGTGCTGCTGTGTTAATAGGTAGCTCACTCCAGTGACATTGTTATGTAGACACGTGCTACTTGGGAATGCTCCAGTGGTACACTTTGATCTTCTCTGTTTTGGTAAAAGTTATGGTGGCTGTCTGTTTTCTCCTAACTGCTCAGTGACATTGGAGAAACAAAGACCAGCGATTGTCTACCAAGTTTATTGTAAAGCGAATTTAATTTGAACTTAAGTGGACAGCTCCATCATTTACCTAACTCGTTTCTTTTTCTTCCCATAAGAGTTACTCCAAGCACTGTGCCGTTCCTGTAATAATGCCAGTGCTTCACTGGAGTAAAACTATGCATGTATCTATTACACATACATAAAATAATGCAGTACTTAAAAAAAATTAATTCCTGACTTGCTAGAGTAGAAGTTTATTAACTTATGTACCTAAAAGCAGCACTTGAAGGGACTGGAAACCTATCTAACTGCTGTTCCAGGCAAAGAAGGACTTTTTGCTTCCTCTGACTGTATTGTACTGTTCTGTCCCTGCTGGGAGCTCTGGCATGGTCACCAGTAGTGCTCCCACTTCAGTTGTGCAGCCTGGGTATGGTTTGAAAACATTGCTTTCTTTTTGTTTTCTTTGTTTTGAAGATAGGCAAAGTCAATTCTTGGATAAATCTAAAGGTTTGTGGTGATATTTGAATCAATTTTTTATTCTGCAGAAACTTTTTGATGCAGATAAGTTTGTGTTTGACTCAAGAACATCAGTCAGTTCCATTTTACATGGTTTACATCCTTGTTGGTCTCTGCTTTCCTTCATTTTTCCTAAACCACTCTCATGCCTGTGAAAGAGGAAGTAGCTCCTGAACAGGTGCAGTTAATAACTTCGTATATTAAAGAAAAGCACTACCAGTGCTGATGAGGCTGACACTGAAGGATTTTTGCCACTGTAGCAAGTGAAGGAGTTGTGGCTCCCATCTGGCCATTTTTGTTTTTCTGAGTACTCTTTGCCCCATAGATTCATGACCCTATCCACTGTTTTGTAGAGGGGCTGACCTGTGACAGAGGCTAAAGGACAGCTGTGGACAACAGTAGATTGTGTGTTGAACTTTCCCCTTCCCAGAAATTTGTGTGATTTCCAGTGAACTCTCTATCATCCAGTATTTCATATATTATTTTAAATGTCATGCCTGACAAATGACAGTGATGATGTACTCCACTGTTACTTGTGGTTTTCTTGTCAATAGCAGCTGGATAAATTACCCTGCCTCTTGTAAATAACTGATTCTTGCTGGTTTCACCCTCCTTTCAGTTTGTGCTCTACTCCAGCTTGCAGAGGTTATTCTCTCTGTTCCATTCTCCAAGGAAGTCCTCTTTGTGTCTTACCATGTATTTGTGTTTGTTCTTACTCCTGTCCCCTGGGGCTGAAAGCTCAGCTGGGTCTGTGCTCTTAGCCTACAGGAGCCTCTGCATGGTCATTGCCATGCTCCAAGAAGGGCCGTTGGCCGGCTCTGTTACTGGAGTTCAGCCACATGTCCACAAGGAAGTGGGAAGGACTTCAACAAATCCAACACTGGATTTTTTTGGTACCATTTTATAAGGTCCTTGTTCCTCTTTGACAAACAACTTTGTTCCATAAGCATGTGCATCCCTTCTGTGTAATGTGCAAGCATCTCCTTTTGAAACGGCAAGCCTCAATATTGGCGCAAGACCTCCCAAAAAACATCCGTGGGAGATAATCCTTCTTTAGTTGTGTCAAACTGTAAGTCTGGTGAATATCAAAAGTGTACACGTGGCTCTGGCTCTGATGTGAAGAATTTCATATTTCATAACAATTCTTAAACAATTGCTGCAGGACTGAGCTGTGTAGAATTAGGTGAGGTGGAATGGATGAGGCTATTGTAGAGACTGGCATGGTCAGCGAGTTTTGAGGGATGTGCTATGTCTCGTTTTTGCACCACGTGGAAGGCCTGTTGCTTTTGAAGCACAGAATCTCAGCAATGTTACTTGAGGCTGGAGTACAGGACTGAAATTTAGGGAAGCTGGTAGTTGTTGCTACTTTGTGAGTTAGAAAAATACCATAAAGTCCTCCCTATTTTATGTTGAGAGTTGATGGGATTCCTTTTTTGTAGCTTAGGAGATGTATAAGAACTCCAGTGAGTATTACTGTTTGTTTAAATCTCCTTAGTGTACTAAGAGGCTACTTTGTTCCAATCTGTTACTGTAACATGTCCTTGAAATGACTGCAGATGATATTTGTAGAACAAGGTGGAACGCTTTTGGTGTAGCTGTGTTGTCAAAATTGTTCAAGTAATCAGTGTTAGACTCCTAGGTTGAGGGCTTTCTAGGACTTTATAAATTGGAAGAATGGACTTTGCATTGTGGGGTGGAATTTGACTTCTGTGTAAATGATGGTGAGAAGAGAAACTCGTAACTTTTCACAGAAAGAGCAGGTATGGAGTACACCACATGTTCATAAAGCAGAAGGTGTTTAAGAATGTAATCTTCTAAAAGTGAGAGGATTGTTGTATTTTGTCTGAAAAAAGCCTGCCTTGTTTTTCATTCTATCTCCATGTTGCCTCCTGGGAAGATACTTTTCTGCAGTTATTGTTATCAAAGAGGCATTCTGGGAGCTTTCTTGTTATTGTTTCACAGTATTTTGTTAGTAGAACTTTAGTTTAAAAACTTTCTACCTTGGAAAAAAAACCCACAAAGGCACACCAAAACAAACTTCGATAAAGATGTCTCAGAATTCCGAGAAAACAAACTGTGGATCAATTATTAAGTGCCTTCCCTCTCTCTCATCCACTTCCTGATGTGGTATTAATTTTGCATGAGCCCCCTGCATAGCCCTTCATCCACCTAGGATATAGAGCACAAAGGCTTTCAGCGCTGTAAAGGATTGGGCACTTGTTGCAACCCTCTGCGTAAGAGCAGATCCTGTTGACTTCAGTGGGAATCACTTGTTGGCAGCTGCATAATTGTTTTTCAAACAATGTAGTATGTTACAAAAAAAAAAAAAGGAAAGAAAAAAAAAAGGGGGAGGATGTGTGGGAAAGCCCAAAGAGGTCTCTGAAAGAAAACTCTGAAAAAGTCTTTCAAAAGAGCTAGAGCAATTACTTCAGTTGCCTAAGTAGCTAAGAGCTGGCAAAAAGGGTGTCACATTAGTCTAACCAAAAACTCTGGCAGAGAACAGTGGAGCCTATCAGCAGCGTTCCTACTCATTTGTTTTTCGGAGTAAGCATCCTGCCTGACTATCCTTTAGATGATAACTTCTCCGCAGTAGCAGGAGCTATATGGGACTCTAATATTTGTGGCATTGGGAGAACTCCGCTGATGAAGCACATGGATCAAGTGATTGTGACTGCTCTCTCTAGTTGTAGAGTAGTGGTGTGCTTGTATGAAATAGCTTTACATGTGCTGAAATACCACTTAACAGTGGTTTCTGTAGGCTACGTGCCTTGCTACCAGTCTGGGCAGCAAGCTGGTCACCACTGTCATTTTTTATAACTAGTAATTCATAGTACTGCATTGAGTACTGAGTCTTGTGTTTGCCAGGCATGTACATAATAGCAGCAACTTCATGATAAATCTTTGTCTAGTGGAGCTCCTAATGCTCAGCTCAAAAGTACCACTGCTTATGTGGTCTACCATTAGCCACATAAGAAATCTCCACATTTTATTAATGGCATCTGAACTTCAACAGCATCTTAGGCTGAAGATAATGGCTTCTGCCATGAAATATATTCCATTACTGCTAATGGTGTCTTATCAAGTAAGCTAGTGTGTCAGATAAAAGAATTTCTGTAAACAAAGCATAAAAGAAGCTGTGTATATAAATCAAGCCTGAAAATCAATTTATAGCTGAATGGGAACTGAACATCTCGGTCTAATTTTGTTTATGCTTTGGTGATTGATAGAGAAAAAGTCTAAGCGTAGAACTTGATGCATATTACATTTATTTTCTACTATTGAGATGCATATTAAATTTATTTTCTACTATTGAACTGTTTCAGCACTTTGTGGTAAAGCAATATGAGTAGGTAGTTATAGTCTGTTCTAATACCAATGGTTCAATACTATGAAATGTAAACACCTAGAGTCACCTTTCTTTTTGCCTTTAAGGAAGGCTTTAAAGAACTGTGAAACTGATTCTTACTGATGGCTGAGAAAAGAAAAAGATCAAAGTTAATAATCCCTGCTTTTAGATTCATCATACCACCAAGTGAGATGAAGAACTTTGAGCTGTTGCACTGAATCCTTAATCTGCTAAATTGTCACTTACCTTCAAATGAAACATTAGCCTCCAGAGCCAAAAGTTGCTCCACGGCTTTGGAGTAAATGTGCTGAGCCTTCCCTTTTGTCTAGATTCAATATAAGGGAGTTCCCTGAGGGAAAGAATCTTGCTCTTTTTTTTTTCTCTCTAGCGTGTGAAGGAACAATATATCAATGCCCCTACACCTCTTATTAAACAAGTTGAAATTTTAATGGTAAAGAATTGAAAGAATTTTTTTGAAGATCCTGTAGTCTGTATTTCTGTAACCCTTGGGTGGATTGACAACTTTTAAAAACCTAGAACAGGTGTCTACTTGTTGGCTTGTTTTAAGATATGTTTGGCTATGTTGTATGGTTTGAAAGATGTTTGAATAATCCTTAATTTCTAACTGGAGTCCCATACAGTTCAAAGGTAGTTTGGAGGTTTGATGGTTTTGTCCCAGAGGGCATTTCAAGGTGGTATCCTTGCTGGCTAAACCAACTTTAAAACAGTTGGTGTGCCAGTGTATGATACAGCTTCATAAACCAACTGAGAGGGTGAAGAGTGACATGGGCAGGAAAAAACTGCACTCAGGTGAGGATGTGACTGGGGGAACTAAACAGACCTTTTTATTATTGAGAAACCTACCTTGTTTAACTGTCTTGAGTTAGAGCCGCATAGGTTTTGTTTTTGTGAGTGTTGTCCATGTCAAACACCAGCACTACATAATTTGGCTTAATTAGTAATTTCTGTGGACAGACCCAATCTGAAAAAAGCCCCACTGTAGACTGAGCAAAGTCCCTTGAAAATATTTCATCTTAATTAACTCTTAGGTCTCTGGACATGTTGTCATTTCCCTATTGTTTTCAAGGTCTGATGCCTTTGATGGATCCCAGGCTGAGTTAAGAAAGCCTAAGTTGTGAAAGGTATGTTGAAATCTGCAGAACTAGAGTTATTACAGAAGTTATGGAAATGAAACCATTAATAGTGGTCTGATATGACCCAGTAGGAATTTGTCTGGAATGGTGTTTCTACTGTACTTTACTGAAGGGTGGTAAAGGTGTGCTTTTTTAATTTCTCCCTTGAGCTTTGGGATGAATGTGTCTAGTGCAAATTCTTCTTTCTGACTGCACCTGAGATAATGCCAGCATTTTGGACTGCATGGTCTGTAAACTATTATAAAATTTCAAAATGAATTCTCACTGTTCAGAATGAGAGTAGGGTGAGGTTATGTATTTGCTGTTTGTGAAATGTTCCTAGTAAAGTATAATCATCAGTAAAGTAATTGAAAGCAAAAGGAGTAAATACTCTTAGGTTTCAGAGGTAGTAATTTTGTGAGCTTTATTAAAGGTAGCTCTGAAATTTTCAAGAAATTGTTACTTTAATGAGAATATATAAAATTAAAATACTCAATTAAATTCAGATAAACTGAAATCAGTGTCTTAATATGGGCATTTTGCATTTAAAATAAAAGGGAATGTTCTTGGATTTGGATAGAATGCAAGAATGAAAACTTGCGCTGGGCTGGACAGAATGCTGTTTTAAAGCTTTTATGGGTGATGAACAGTTCTAGTCTTTCCTCTTTGACATCTAATATTATGTTTGGATTGAACCATTTTCTGGTATAAAAAGTAATTAAAGTGTCACTGTCAAGGTATTCCTCAACATTTTTAGAAATGCAGCAGAGACTATACCAATGTTCATAGTGGACGAAACAATAGGTCTGTTTAAGGTAAATATCCTTAGGACAGTGGCCAGCTGGTAAGAAGTGTAAGAAACAAGGTAGGTAGATAATGATAAATCTTAGGGAATATGCTCTGAATCCCCAGCCTTTCAGATCCAGAATTAGTGTCTTTGTACTTGGAATCCCTATATGGACTTTTCTTTGTGAATTTATCTGGTTGATCCTTGAATCTCTGACTGTGTGTGACATCCAGTTGTTAGCTGTACCTTTTTACTATTAGTGTTACCTTACTTTGGGGAGAGGTGGAGTTCCAACAGGCGTCTAATAAAGCATTCTGCAGCTCGGAGTCAATTAACTTTCATGCTCATCTGCTTAGCTTCTGTAAAACCACAATGAAAATCCTGCATCTGAAGAACGTAGTTTGAAACACCTTTTATCTGCTCTCTCTGTACCCTGCTCCCGGCTTTCCTGCACAATACCATTAAGAAACAAATTTTGGATATCTTCCTTTTCAGTGGTTCAGATGGTTGAATTACAAATGTAGGAGGCGTGTAAAGTCAAGTAAGTGTAGCAGTCCAAGGCAACTACAGCTGGATGTCACAGATGAAAAAGCTTGCTGCTGGGAAGAGGAGGTTTAAGTTTCCAGATGGTGACCTACTTGTATCTTTGCACAGCTCCTCCAGTTACAATGAATTAACCATTTTCAGCCTAGACCATGTTTAACAGCAAGGTATACAGTTGACAGTTTTTATAGAGGATTGCAATTGCTTGCTGTTCTGTCCTTTTTCATTCTCTCTTTCCCTTGCCTCCCAGAAGGAAGAAATGAGCAAGCCTGTGCAATCAGAGTTCTTGTTGAATTCTGCCATTGATTATGGTGAATCCTTATTAAGTAACAAAATAGTATATGAGGGCTGAGAATTCTGCAATGGGCAGGTGTATCTGAGGGGTGTTCTCAGACAGACACCGGGCCAGTCCTTTCTTACATTACTATTTTGGTAGGTTGCAGTAATTAGCTTTAACATACAAGCTCAAATGTAGCACTTACCTGTTATTTTGGAAGGAAAGGTGGAAAGTTCCTTTCTTGTCTGGGCCCTGAGAAAGTCCTTGAGCAAGTCTGTGGCTTTTGGGCAATGCTGGCTGCTGCCTAGACTGTCTCTGAAGCAGAAACCAATGTTGTGCTGAGAGTACCACTCTGAGGGGTTGCGTAAGGTAAATCAGTGGCCAGGCAGTGCAGTGGAGTCATTGGTGCTGTATAAGCATGACATCCCTAAGGTTGTGTTGTAGTCCAAGCAAATTTGTTAAGACAAGTTTAAAGAAGTCATCTAAGGTTATACCACAGCATTTGACATCTGGTAAATAAAATGTGAGACTTGTCTTATTTGTTGGCATAATAGTCATGGGAAGGGAGGAATAACATAAGTGTCATGGGTGGCTACTAGTATTTACTGGTTGACAAAGAGAAGACAAGTGATAGCCAAGAGGGCAACATAACCTATGTGCTATGATTCTCACCAAAAAATACCAGATCCACTAAAGCTACTTGACCATGCAGAGGCTGACTTCAGATTTAAGCTAGTTTACTAGGCGTGGGGGGAAGAAAAAAGCTTCCAGAGTTCTAAGACTTTTTGTTTTACTAAGAAATAATAAATGAGTACTTCTTAATGCCTTTGTAAGTCCTTATTCCCAGGACCCAGGTCCATGATCTGATCCCTTTGGGAATTAGATTTCCAGATAAACAACTCTTTAGTCTAAATTCCTTTTTGCTATAGGAAATCTTAACAAAAATAAAAAAAGGAAAAGGCCTGAGAAAATAGCTTGGTAGCTGTTCATCCTGAAGGCTGTTTTATTTGCTGCATGGAGATCTATTTTAGAAGTACTTCAATGAAAACTTAGACAATGGAACAACACGCTTCAAGGCTTATCATTTAAAGGTGTGTTATTTTGTTTGGTTGATAATTTTGTTTTTTTTCTCAAGTTTTTAGGTGTGTGGTTTTGTGTGGTTTTTTGAGGGGTGTGTAGGTTTTAGTTTTGTTTTGTGATATATATGTGAAGTACTTGGATTAATTCATGTTTTCTTGGCAGCAACAAAGAATCGTTCTCTCTCTGCCCCCATCCTTGGTGCTCACTGTATAACTGTGTTCTGCATTGTGCCCGGATCTTCAGTATGATAGATTCTACTACAAACTGAATTTGATGCTGTAGGCTAGGTATTCTTCCAAAGGTATAATTGCTAGACAACTATGGTTCCTACCAGCATTAATAAAATCCAAAATGAGCAGTGTACAGTAAGATATTTACTTTTATATAGAGGTATGTTTGTGTGTGTGTGTATATATGTATTTTGACTTTTTCACTGTTTTTCCACTTCTGCTTCTTACCAGTACGTCTGAAGCTCATTGAAGAGGACAGCTTTTGCTCCTGCCAGCCAGAATCTGGTTTTGCAGTGAGGGGTCCCTGCTGGGGAAGTCTTTCTTTTCCTGTTATCTTTCTTCCCCCTGCAGAGTAGCAGGCATAAGGACTGCCCTCCTGTCTGCCCTGCTGACAGCCGTGTGTTCTCTGCTTTTACTGCAGCAGCTGCTGCTCCTCAGCTTCACTGAGAGAGCATAAATTAAAATACAGAGGTCTCCTGTGGCTACTCTTGGCTGACAGTGCAATGGCAGATCAGACCTTCCTCCATCATCTTCACTTGACTTTCTTCCTTTTCTCAAGGATTTCCTCTGCATTTGTATCAATCACAGTCTTTTACCACTGGGCTGGATAGCAGCAGCAATCCAGTAATTCTAAATGTTTTATGTACTTGAGTGGTGGGAGCAGTTTGCAAAGAAAAGAATCGGCAATGTGGGTCTCACCAAAAGCTTAAATCTTCTTGCTTTTTATACTGCCTGGAGAAGGCAGGCTATTTTTGTGCTTTTCATGGCTGCAGAAGATACAGGACTAATTCCACTTCTTATCTCCCCACAAAGTCAATCTTTGGAGAGTTAGAAACATCAGAACTATTGTGTTGCCATTGTGTGTGTTGTGTGACTGAGTGCACATCAGTGAGTGGAGTGTTTTCTCCAATGGGTTTTTATTTTTGAAGCCTGGTGTTTGTATAGGGGGTTTTAACTCCCAGAGGGCAGAAAGGAAGCTACTTGGTGGTGGGATGGAATGCCATGCCACAAAATTGGCTGTGCAGAGTTCTTGGTCCAGCTGTGTTCTTTTTGTGAGGAGGTTGTTTTGGTTTTACCCTGTGTGTGTCTGACATAGCAGATGTTCTTTGGCTCAGTGTGCTTAAGTGTGAGGACCCTTTCTTGTAGGTGATATGTGGTGAGGATGATGATTATTTTTAGTCTTTTTCTTAACATATCTGTGCTCACCTCCTCTGCTTTTTCCTTCTCTGGATCCCACAGGCTTATCTGGCTTATTGGGCATTTGAGTGTAAATGTATTGATACGTTACATATGAATTTCACATCCTCTTCTAACTTTCAAGAGAGCATGTTAAGCCATAAACACTTTTCCAGATGGTTCATTTTCTTAAAAACTGAAATGTTTTCAAGTTAGGTGGACACTGCCCCCTCAATCCTCTTCTGGCATATTGTTGTGAACTTTTAAGTTCTGACTGGGCAGTTGGAGCATTTCATCAAAGTATTGCTCTGATTATCTGCATCTTCTGAGTGGAGGAATAGTTCTGGAGGGAGCAGTCTCAAGAACATTTTTCCAGAACTCTTTGATGAAGCTAAGCATACATGTCAAGTTAATTTTTTTAAGAGTTATTTAGGCCTTAGCTGAACAAAAATAACCTTCAAGCACTTAGAGTGCCTTACTTGAAGTTAGTGGCACTGCCTTTTGTTTGCTGTGGAAAAGGGTCCTAATTTGCAAAGGCTCTTTTCTCTGAAGTAAGAATTCTATAGAACTTTCCAAAATAGTGTAAGCTGTGGTTGCCTTCACAAGTGGCTTTAGGCTGATGGAGGCTGATAAGAATCTCTCATTGATAATACAGTGCACTAAAGTCCATGCTAAATGTTAATGAGAGGTTTCTAAATTGTGTAGGAACTCTGAAAATTTGCCCTGTTTTTAATTTTTTTCTAAAATGTATCATAGTAATTATGGAAATTGTATAAGCATGTGGTAATATTTGGAAATAATCATGGGACCAACCATAGAATTGCTGTTCTGTCTGCCGATTGGACTTAACAAGAACAAAATGGCATTACTACCCCTGTAATTAGATTTATTTTAATGTCTTTGAATGAAATACCTCTGAAATCAACTACTGAGTGCTTTAACTTGTACTTGGTTGCTACTGAATGAAACAGTGGCCATGCCAGACTTCCTGCTAATGGAGTAGCTGATTGTTGGGGCTTGTTCTTTTCCTCCCTGTATATTAAGTGTCTGGATTGTCTTTAGTAATGCCTAATGCAGATGCATGCACTAATGAGATTCAAGAGGAGCAGGGTTGATGTCCCTGTATTTTTAATCACAGTTTTCATGTGTGATACTTATAACAGCAGACAGGCAGGATGAAAAGTTCTCCTTCTTTAAACTTGAATGTGGGTGAACATTCTTCCAAGACCAGTGAGGAAAATGTTCCTCCCCACCCATCCCCACCCCTCCTTGGGTGAACTTCTTTAAATGAATCATTCACTCTTACAGCAGATTTCACTTAGTATGGTAATTGAAATTTGTATTCTGTAACCATCGATCAGAATAGAATTATCCTGCTGTTAGGTTAGGAGGACTATAATGGGACTGGTGACTCCTTGTTCACAGAGGGGGAGGATTCACTTAAAGGATCTGAATGGTGTTCAGGATCAAGCTGTTGACTGTGTTTCTTTGTCTAATTCCCTAAATCTGGAAGCAATGAACAAATGTCAGTGGTAATTCAAATACCTCTCCTGAATGAACACAGAGGCTATCCCATTTTGTCATACTTAATAATATTCCACATTGTGAAAGCCTAAAAGCAAAACATGCCTAAGCTTGGAACCTTTTTATCCACATTACATTAAAATGACTTCATTTATATAATTGACGTTATGGATTTGGAGGGAGGGAAGTATCAGGACTTGATCATGCTATTCATTTTATTATGCTGATTAGGCAACTTAGAACTACCTTGCTGGTGGGTCAAGAGGACAATATTGTGCAAGTAAACTGTTATACGAAAGCAAAATCCACACATCTGGAAAAAGGTTTGTGTGTTTTTTCTTCAGTAGGTTTAGTGCAAATAGCAGTGACAAATAGTCCTGTAAGCTGGCATCATGTATTTCCATGTCACTTGCAGCAGGATGAGTGGAAAAGCAAGTGTCTGTGCAGTATCCATGCTGAGGTGCAGTGACAGGACACTTCTGTAGCTTCTGGTAGTACTTTCCTGGTAACTCCACCCCAGATGATACAGACAATAATGGGTCTGTGATGTGAATGTGCCAGCTAGTGCTTGGATTGAGGTCTTACTTTGTTAGCTGCTCTTCTGGAGATTTGCTGTTGTAACATGGTGTTGACTCTTCCTTTCTTTTTTTTCTTCTTGTCTTTTAAACAGTAAGCCTTCTCCTTGGAGAGAATGGAGAATTATTCTGTGCACTGATTTGCTGTTTGTGGTGATGTGAAGTAGTATAAAATTCTACTTAATTCTGATCAATTATAATATGTACATATAATATGTACCAATAATAATATGTACATATAATAACAATAAAGAGTCCGGGGTGTGGTGAGATTACACAAAAGCATTCCTGAGGATTCATAAAATTAATTATAGGAATTTTACCATTCCTGTCAGCTGATGATGCTCTCTTCTTTTTTAGTTCCAAAATTGTATCATCCTTGAAAACATTTTTGTGAATCACTGTCATTTGACTTGCTTGTGGGTTCAGAAGATTGACTTTTGTGTTAAGCTCTTCCCTATCCTTTTCTGGCTGATTAAATAAATAACACTTTCCTGAACTTTTGGGGTACATTTGTGTTATCCTTTAAAGGTGAGGAAGAGAACTGAGAAGCATATCTGCATCCTTTTCCTATTTAATACCATAACTAACAAAATTGATGTGAAGAGTTCATGAGGGCACCTTTGACATTTGTTCATGCTGGTCTCTTCTGCAGGCTGGAAAATAAGCAAATAGCAGCAGTACCTGAAGTACTTGGTAGACTGTAATTGCCTACTACCACACTGTCATTTGCAAAGACTGTAGAAGCAATATAGATAGCTTTGGTGCAGGGTTGGTTTTTTTCATGCCGTGTTCCTTCCACCCTCAGTTATGACCAGTGCCCTTGAGTTACAGCTCCCTGTCTAATATAGCTGAAAAGGCTTTTAGCAGTATCTCAGTGTCAGAGAGGGACTGGTATGCTGGTGTGGCCCTTTCACAACATAAGATGCTTTGTTCATTTAGTATTGTGGTAGGTGATTGCCGTGCTTTCAAACAGGCTGATCATGAGATTTTGAGTTTTTTGAAACTTGTTTTGGGTTGACTGCACTAGCCTGTGTTTCCTGTGGATACTGTAATAATATAAATAACTGTGCTTCTTGTTCTGCGCAAGCATATTCCTGAAATGTCATTTCAAGTGGAATATTGAAGAGTATGTTAATATGAAAGAATGGGACATGCAGCTGTTGGGTTGTTTTCTTTTTTGAGACTGACCTGCTCAACCTTCCCAGGACCTTCACCATTTTTTTCATGAGAGCTTGGGAAACAACAGCTGATACATTACCTTCAGGACACTGAAAAGTATTGTTCAAAAGGGTAGTTTGTTCTGTTCTGTTTCCTCTACTTCCTACTGCAGTAAAGCTTGGCCTGGCTTGTGTGTTAAGAGGCCAATTACTCTGCCTGGGGCTCTCTTAAGGGCTATAGACAAAGACTGTGAAAACTTGCCTAAAATTGGGTAATGTCTTGGACTGGAATAAGACTTCGGTTTGGTGTGACTTGCTGTTGTTAGGGCTTTGTTCAGAATTTTGTAGGCTGTGCAGATAGCTGGCTAGCTAGAATACACTTAGATGTTTTAATGCCAAAATATTCTTAATACATTTTTATACTGTAAGTAAAGCCCTTTCTTGCTGATCTTGCATTTGTTTCTAAAAAACAGTGTAGTTCAGAGGTGTCTGTAGAAAAAGAGAGATCATTTAGTTTTGAACAGTTACAGAAAAACTAATCCTTTACTCCTGAATATATAATGAGTTGTGGATTCTTCACTCCAGTGAGTGAAATATGACTGCTGTGACCTACTTTATTTGCATATTTAACATACTGGATACTTTTTACTGGGGTTTTTTTTGTTTGTTTGGGTTTTTTTGTTGTTTTTTTTTTAAATTATTATTTTTTTAACTTGTTTCTTAGGGAACAAATGCCTGCGTATTCTAGAAAACAGCTATTGTATGGAGACTGCTGCCTGTCTGAGCATTGTTCTTTTGTAGGTGGAAGGCTTTAAAGGGGAAAGAGCTGGAGTTTTCAGAAACATCTTTATTAATCAGAATAGCACAAGGATGTGTTTCACACTACTCAGCAACCCCTCAATGTATTTATATTTTTCTCAGTAGGAGTATCTATGTTGTAATGGTTTATGTAGTAAAACTGCTATATATGTTCCTGTTGAAGGAATACCAAAAGAAACTGAATAACTGAGTAGCCAGTAAATGATGGGTTTTCATCCTTGCTGATCACCATGTAGATGCATATTTCTAAAGTGTTTTACTTTGGATTACCTGGAATGGGAACAGTGTGGAATTTGGGGTTAGCGTAGACTTTGGAAAGTAGTATTTACGTTAGTGCAGTAGGTCAGGAGACGGATGGGAAATTTTTTAAATTTAAAAATTGTCTTCAGTTGTTATGCTGCTGTGTTTTTATTTTTTTTTATTTTTTAGCTCAGTGTTTATTGTTGTGATGTTAAAAAAATGGTATGATTGTTGCAATGTTAAATTTGAAGCTGTGATGGGGGAATGGTTTTGGGATTGGTAATGCTGAATCTTACTGAGTGGTGAAAGAAAAACTAGCTCATTGCTTGAACTGTCTGGTTAAATAACAAGAATGGTGAGGGGAGTGTTGAGTTTTGAGAATACTGAGCAAATCAGAGGAGAAAAAACAAGGGGGACTGAGCTTTTTGTAATGTGTGACAAATAGGGATGAGTTCGGTTTGAAAGTGCTGTACAGAGTCTCTGGCCTCTTTACACAGACTTCAAAAACTCACATCAGGATCAATGATCAATGGGGCAAGTAACTTACAGCTGTATCTTTTGCAATTTGTGACTTATTCTGATGTTTCTGGACTGCTTAAACAGAGTGTGTAGCAAGTAGTGTCAGTCTCAAATACACACATCACTGCAGCCTGAGTTGCGTGCTGCAAGGTCTTGACAGTTGTTATTCTGATAATTTTCTTTAATTCTGTGATTTGTTTTGTAGTCCACAGCACATTGAGAAGGAAATAGTGGCAGGACAAGAGAAATCCATGCAGCTCCGCAATATCTTGCCAGAGCTTTATTTTGTGCCCATTAATTCAGCCCCTTCTGAGAGAAGGACAAGTTGCTAAGAGTAACAATGTGTGATCATGAGCTAAATAAGGGGATGTGCTGGGGAATGGAACTTGTTTGTTTGTAGTTGCTTTTGGTTTTGGAATCCAACACAGCTAAGTCTTTGGCCCTATTTACCAGTAGTAGGGATATAATGCATACTTTCTGCATTCTTTAAGGGTTAGAATTTTCAAACAGCAGAGCATGTTTCGTGAAGGGAAAGAAATTCTGATTTTTCTTAAGAAAAAACTCTTTTTGGAGTTAAGGGGAGGTTCAGATTCTGTGTGGAGAGTTCTGCAAATAAATCAGATGGTGATCTCCCCAGGTGGTTTTCATGTGATTTATTAAGCGGTGTTACCTAGTGGAGAGAAAGTAGATAACTGACATTGCATATTCAATATGAACATCAACTGCTATTCATGAGTATCTGTTCCTACTTGTACTTGGTCAAAAAGAGGACTGACTGTTAGTAATGAACATTTTACAAGTCTTTGAACTTCTCACGTGTCGGCTTTTCTGACTTGAGAGTACATTATGCACTGCCCTGCTTACCAGGAAACAAGCTCAAATTGAAACCAAATTTGGAGATGCAAGCATTATTTAACCATCTCTTCAAGTAACTGATTCAAGTTCTTGTAAAAGCAACTGTACTTGATGTGATCTGGACCTCTTGCAAGATCCGTGTGCCACTTGGACTGTTGATCTTGCTGTCTGACTTTGTGTACATAAAATAAGACTTTCTCAACGCATAGACAAACTTCAGGTTTCAACACAAAACATGAAAACCCGTGAGTTCTCACACAGAACATCTAAAGTAGTTTTTCAGCTCTAAGGACTGAAGAGAGGAGGGGGAAAATAGATCTGGGTGCCATAGACCTCTTGAAGGAGTAAAATATCTGGATTATATGACTCAACCCAGTTAATTGCTGCTGACCTGCCCCTTTGCATAATAAATACTCAGCATGTGAATGAATAAATTGTTAGTGAGAAGCTGCTGGTTAGCTTGCTGTTCTGCCAGTGATGGTGGAAGAATCTATGGGAGAACTCTGTGCCTTGACTATTTAGTTATTAACATCCATGGATACAGCAACTAAAACTGCAAAAAATGGAGAGGCCAAGCATTGGGAGGGAAAATCTTTCTTGTAATTTCAGCTGAGATGAAGTTAAAGCCTGTGAGCTGTGACTGTGACAAATTTTGCAGCATGCCATGTTAATTTAATCATAAGAGTTCCTGTTCTGTGAGTACATTAATGAACACTGTTACAAGCTATTCTCTTTGAAAATGCTGAATGCCCTCCCCAGCCCCAGTGCTTGCCTCTGTTGCAGTTTCTCTGGTCATCTTTTCAGAGAATGTGGGAGGAGGTTGAGATGACCAAAATGACAATTGGAAACAGGGCTATAACTTCTGTCTTTGCATTAAACATTTCCATCTTTTGGATCTTTAATATTTCTTTTCTTTCACTTACTTAGGGTGGTGTTTTTTTTTTAATATACATGCCATGCACATCCATTGCTGCTCTCAGAGCATTTGTATGCAAGTATAAAAACTCTGAAGTGTAGTGTATTTGAGGTGCTTGTGTAAAGCAGTGTTTGGTTGTGTATGTGATTGCAAAGTAAAGGAACTCTCTGCTGTGGAACAACTAAATGTGTCATTTAGGGCAAGATCTCAACTGTTGTAGAAAATACATGTGGAAATGTTTTAAGAGTTCATTACATAACCAGGGCATCTGATTATTGTTATTCAAATCACTTCTCATAATAAAAGCCAAAAACTTGTAGAGGAGTTGTCCTTGTATATTAGTGTCATCCTAGCTGTTCCACAGTGCAGTGTAAATCTCAAAGCAACTCTGATGCAGCAGTAGGATGGTTCCCTCTTACAGGAATGTTACAATTTCATTTAGTTTTGCTATGCTTTTCCTCATACATTTCCTGACATGGGCATAGGAAATTTCATCAGCTTTTTTTTTTCTCTAAGTGAAGAAGTTCAGCTTTGAAAATCTGGGGCAGATGTGTACATAAAGAAGCAGTCACTCCAATTGTCCTCCCTTGTTGGTTACATTGCAGGATGATTTCCCTTTGCTTTTCCTTCTCTTTGTTACCTGCTGTAGCTGGATAAGGAGGACCAAAATGGACTTCTGCAGGCTGCTTACATGAGCTGTATTCCTAGCCTGCAACCACTGGGAACATGGAGAAGACAACTGGACATTTAGAAATGTGGGAAATGGTGTTGTAACATAATCACAGAGAGTTTCTTAAATCTATTAAGATTACTCACCACTGCTAAAATTAGCTTTTGCCTGAGGTTTTGGAAGCTGGGTGCTCTGAGAAAACAGAACTGGTAGCCAGCTAAAGGAGTGATATCAGGCAGTGGCTACAGCTGTCCCAGGTTGATGTAAACTGGCACTGGTGATGTCAGAATGTATTCTCACAGTAGCTGCAGTGTTAGTGGGGCCCCTTGGTGTGGAGTGAATTGCAGGTAGCAGTGCCTATTGGAAAAGATTGTTTTCCTCCCTGAGATTCCCTCTAGGGCGTTGAAGGACATGGTTATATGAGAAGCAGAATACAAGGACTCTTGTCAAGTGTGTGCTCGTTCTGTTTTCTGCAGCACTGATGACTGTGATCAAAACTTTAAAGTGCTGTGTGTGCAAAAAAAATCCTTAAGTATTGCGTCTAGATAATTGTAAAGTATGTTGTAGGCCCTGCAGAATAAATCAGCAGGAGAGCAATGAGGTACAGAATGACGTCTGTTGCTTTAGTTCAAAGTACTTGCCTATTAGGACTCTTAAGTTGCAAATCTTAATACAGTAATAGTCTTTTGTGGTGCTTTCAGTACATTCAGTAACTCCTTGGAGAGCTAAATAGAAAATCCTGTTCCCTTTAATGATGCATAGTTTCTCTTGAAGAGCATCCTTACTTTCAGAAAAATTTTGGTGAGTTTCAGCTAGACGCAGTATGAAAGGACTGTCTTGGCAGATTCACCATCTGCTGGTAGGCGACACTGTTAATTGTACTAACATAATTGTTGGACAGCTCTCTAAACTGAAATGGTGAAATTATAGAGGTTGCAAACATACAGAAAACCTTCATTTTTATGACTTATGAAAAAGACATAATTCATAGCTCCAGTGTAAAGAAGAGCTGAAGAAAGTATATTAGTGCCTTGAGGAGGAAGTAACCTCTGTCCCAGGGTCGAGGAGCAATGAGCATTGAAGGGAAGATCTGAGCCTTAAGATCTGTTGCTGATGAAAAACTATTTGCATAACCACAGATTAAACCCTGCCCAGAGAACCTGTCAGTATGGGCACATATATTACCTTTGAAAAGAAATCAGGATCAACTGTAAGAGAATGTAGTGTAGCTGCTTGGTGGTGTCAGTTTTGTACTTGCTAGTTAAATGCAATGGTGCAGTGAATTTGAAATGGTAGAAACTTAAAAAGATTTCTTTTGCATGCAGATGTCAAACAGCAACCAGTTATCACAAGTTTGCTGAAGATGGTGTTTTTTTAATGAGAGTACCAAATCTTCTATGCTTTGATTGCTTTTCAGCTACCTATACTTCTTGCTTTTCCTCAGTTGTTTTTTTCTCTCCATTTAATGCAAGTTGCTTGCTGCAGAACTACATAATCCTTTTTTTCTCTCAAGTAAATTGCTGTATATTAGGATAATTATACAATGATCTTTATTTTTGTTCCCTGCTTCATTGTGGTCTATCAGCAGTTCTTCATACCCTGTAAATCTCTGCATTTCAGCATTGTTTTGCAACTTGCTTTAACCTTTTTTCAAATGTGACCTGCATTTTTACTTTATACCTTAGCAATAGGGTTAAGTGATTGACTTGCAAAGTAAGAAGTGTGGTTTGGGTTATTTTGACCTGAAATTTCTGGGGTATTTTTTTTAGAATTGCATTACTGATTCTTTTTTCTTTTGCTTACACAGTAACTAGTGCATGTATACTGCATAGGAGTATGTTCTCCTACTTTTAGAGGATTGTCTTTAGCAGTGTTGCAGGGAAGAGAGAATCAGTGTTTTGAATTTGCTGCATTGTAGGTGATTTTTATTAACATGTAGCCATGATTATGAATTAAATGCATGAACATTGCCAAGAGAAACGCTATGGAGCTGGTATGCTGCCCTTTCACTTTTATTAGCTCTTTGCATGGGACAGTGGCATACAATCCTGCTGGTGGGGATATGTGATCGTGGTGTTCTGCCTGCACTTTGAGCCTGGAGAGGTTAATGTTCTTCTGTGCTCACTCATTAGTAGCTCCCTTACAGTGCTTCCTTGATTAGCTTCAAACGCTGCATTCCTGTCCGGTTCTTAGGGCTATGCTCTTCCTGCAAGGACTTAAAATACAACCCTATCCTCCTGAAGCAGCAGAGAGAAAACTTTTTGTTGCAAATGTTCTTTTGTTGCTAGCTGATCCATTAATTTAAGTTTCTCTTCAGATAGGGTTAGATGTGCTCCCATCAGCCTTGCTAACCACTCAGCTGCTTATGCTTTCAGCAGTCCTCAAGGAAAGAAGCAGCACTGATGGAAAGAGTGATGTGGTGGAACTTGTTTATCATAGACAAGAGCAGCAGAGTTACCTGCTTATGAAAAGGCTTTTATAGTGAATGGGTTGTTCTTATCAGCTGGAGTGAGACTTTATATTAATATTTTCTTGCAAAAGTTGTACTTCTGAGTCTGCTTTATTGTGGGAGATATACTGGCACTGATGCTATTGAAAGCCTACTTTACATAACAGCAAAACAGTAAATTCAGGTGAATGCTTTTAAAACCTTTCACAAGAGCTGAGATTCAACACTATAATTTTTTCTTGGGTTCTGTTTCAAAGAGATTGTTTTCTATCTTCTTTGAATAATCTAGAGAAGCAAATCCATTTAAAGAACAGCAAAGAGGAGCTCATCAAAATACATTTATGGCAACTAGTGATAAATAATCTTTTTCTTACAGTGGGTTTGTTGTGGAATCTAAGTATTGTTTCATGGTATTCAGTTACTTCAGCTGATTTTGTTTGTATACTAGAAATATTGCTGTGCTCCAGTCCTATGCTTAGTGATCAAGTTTGAGTGTGTGTATCAGCACTGAAGATGGAGCTTTTAATACAAAAGTCATGCATTATCCATTTCCTTATTGTCTAGAGTGGAGTAGCCCCAAGCTGGCAGTTCCCAGACTTTGCTGTAGTATGACAACACTGTGGCTGGGGAGAGGCAGCAGCAACTGGTAGGGAAATGTGCTTTCCTGAATTCCCTTCCTCATACAACAGTTTCTGTTCCAGAGACTTTGCTTTATTGGAATTCAGTGTGATTGTAACTGAGAATGAAGCCTACAAGGAATGTGTTTTGAAAAACTGAAGTTCAGCAAGTTTATGATGTTCATTCATTAGTTTTAAAATGCTTTTAAATGGTTTTATGCTGCACGTTATACCCTTGGTAGATATGGCTGTTGCTCTTGGTGGTGTGTCTACTGCTGTGGTTCTTAATTCAGCTAGTAACCAAAGGGGAGATTAATTTAAAATACCTTGGAAATTATGCATTTTCAGAAAGGGATTAACATGGGTAAATCCATCTCTAATAGCAAAGGGGATTGAAAAAAAAGTGCCAATTTGCGGATGATTTTGTGTCTGGGTTTTTGGGTGTGGAGATTTGCCTTGAAAGTAGACAGATTGTGGCAAGTGGAATTATTTTAACCCTTTAGGTTAGAGTGTTGGAAAGTGTTGTAAATGTCTGTTGTGTATAGCTCTTAAGGTGTTAACACTGTGGAGCAGTTTTCTGGGTGCACTGGANTCTATTGATAGAATCATAAAAACGTAATATGTAATCAGTTTGGATGATAAAATCATGCCTGGTTACTTTGCAATTAGACATGTTAAAGAGCTTTAACCAGGGAATGCTGAAGGTTGAGAAGGATTAAAAAGCTTTTTGCACAACTTCTGCATTTCTCTTTTCTAACTACTGAAGTGATGAAACACAAAATAATTACAAGATTATTTGAATATTGAAAGAAAGAAAAAATTGATGGAGATTTGCTAGAAGCATCTCTTATTGAGTAGATTTCCTGATAGTCAACTGATCAGTAGGTCCATTCCGTGCTGCCCAGTGACATGAAATAAAGTGTCTCTTGTGGCCAGGTGTCCCAGTGCTGAGCCCAGACTGATTCAGTTGAGTTCACATCTAGGATAGGCCATGAGGGAACACATCTCGACAGCTTGGAGTTGGAGAAGGGTTAAAGAGCCATGCTGTAGGTCTGTTTGCCACCCAGCTCTGTATTTGACACTACAGGACTTGCTGGACTTTGCAAAAAGTGTGAGGTGAGCACTGTGGGCTTATGCCACGTGGTGCCAAGTAATAGAAACTACAGTGTTTTGAGTTGGTCAAGTTTGGATGGAAAGCGCTACAGGTAGTCTGAGGGGGCCTTGCTTACCCACCTGCAGCAGGCTTAGCACCCAGACAGCGCTTGCCGTCCTACGCCCGTGATAATTTCGTTTTGTTCCTGCAGACCAGAAACAGGCTGAGTGCTGTTGCCACACGTGCAGTGTCTTTTCTGCTCAGTTGAGTGGACTGCTACTTTTAAAAAGACTTAATAATCACACATGTGGCTACACAAAATAAGTGCTGTGTTCTCAGACCTGGAGCTGATGGCTTGTGATGGTAACTTTCTCCAGTACTGGTTAACATATGGATCCCTATAAGACACCTTTTGTAAGTCTTACCTAAGAGTTTCAGTGCTTGACTGTTGTTTCATCTCATTTATTTAATTTTTCATTGCATTGCACATCTTTTTTTTAAAGCTTTGTAGCCAATTTTCTGTACGAGGCTTATATTTGGAATACTTGTTATCCATTTTAAAGTGGTTCAAGTACAATGCCAAATCAAGAGTTTATTAATTAAAAAAAGTCATTCTGCAATTTTTAAAAATATGAAATCGAATTACTTCAATTGTACAGTTTCTCAGGTTATTGCTCCTTCTGTGAGCACTTGGAAAGAGGGACGTTCACTTCCACTATCATGTTGTGTTGGTCCTGGTGGCTATGACAAATTGTATTAACTCTTCTGAACTTATGAGAAACAATGAAATATAAACACACACTTGATATGAAGGTCTGGCTTTATTTGATAAAATGTGTTTTGGTTTGAACTTTCACTTGTTTTCAGCAGTACTAATAGCTAAATATTTTGATGCATAGCCTGTTTCTGAGGGCTCTTGAGTTGAAAACTACATGCAGGTATAGGTAAAGGATTCTGTTTCATGTTTCATGTTGTATGTGATCCTGTACCTGGAGAGTTCAGCTGGCTCTTCCATGCAGTTCCTGGATTCAGCCAGTAATTGTGTTTTGCCTTGTTTTGGGTTTGTTGTTTTTTGATTGTTTTTGTTATTGTTTGTTATGCTGATATCCAAAAATGGCAATGCATATGTAAACAGTCATCATAATTTGTGACTGCTTACTTTCTTTTGATGGAGAGGAGGGATGTATTGAATCGTGCAAAGTCTTGGCCCCGTACTGTCCCCTAACAGTGGGCTGAAACCTGCCATTGCTGTGTGACAATAATTCTGCGACTACTCTTCAAACTTTTCCTGACCTGTTGGCAAGAATAGAGGAAGTAAGGAGCTAAATGTATAACTCCTCCTCTTTCCTTTGTAATAATTCTGACACTGCCTGGCCCACATCTACAATATTTATTGGAAGGAAAATGAACATACCTTTGATCTTACCCAAACACCTTATACAAAGGGATGGAGTAGGAACCTGCTGCAGAGAATCCTGTTTTATAGACAGGAATTCTTTGAGCAGTTGAAGTTCTGAGTTGTCCCTTTCAGAGATTAAAAAAGAGAGAGAGAGAGAAAAAAAAAAGTAAAAAAGCTAAGAATAACTGAAGCATCTTTTAATATTCAGATCCTAACTGCTGCCAAAGGAAAGTCACAGCAAAACAAGAGTCAACAATGAGTTAGTGCAAGGGGTGCACCCTTGAGTTATTAGTTACATGGGAGGAGGTGGCCTGTCTTTCAGATGAAACTGCTAGCAGAGCACTGCTTGATATTTGACTCTGACATATTCACAATTATATGAATAGACTTCTTATGTTGCAGCACAAAAGCAGGATGAGAATGTGAGTCTACTACAGCATTTGGTGCAAACAACATACGTGTAATTTTATGAAGACATAAAGACAGATGGTGTCCCATAGAATAATTATATAACAGCCAAAATTTCCTTAACAAATCTTTTTATAATAGGTGTGATAATTACTCATAAATTGTCAGTCATTTCAGTATTTTTCTGTTACATAAAGAGTACAAGGCTCTAGTTTACCCCCACTCAAACTCTTGGGTGAATTTGTTCTTCAGTCTAAGTTATTTTTCTTTCACTTGCCTTGTCATTTCTAGTCTTTCCTGGTTTTTGACAAAAGGCCCAAGTGATGTGCACTTCTGTCCAGTCAAGTGAGATAAAGCTGAAAATGCCACCTCTCTCTTATATCTGCCTCTTCTAGGGCTACTTTCTCTGCCTTCATGGACACCCTGTGTTCTACTCCTCCCAGTCTCTGTCCAAAGGCATTAACATTCCCCTAAGAAATTGTCTACTGCATGTTGCCCTGTAGTCTGCCTTGGAGGAATGGAGTATAGAATTAAGGTCTGTTTTCTGGGAACTGCTGGCTTTTGTCCAAGATTTCACATGCATTTCTTCAGCTGTTATCTTGGCTGTTTCTTGCATGACTCTTGACTGGACGAGGATTTTGTGCAGGTTGCTGGAAGAGGGTTTATAGAACTAGGAATGATCTGGAGAACTGTTTCTAAGGCATCAGTGTAGCAGCCTTTGAAGCACCAATGGGCCCAACTGATCTGACATCAAGATGAACTTCTAGAAAAGGACAGTTGTCTTTTGTTGAAGATTTTAAGGAGTGGATTTAACAAACAATGTCCTTTCTTCCTTAAGTCTTTCGGCATCCAGTAGCTTATAACCCATCTTCTTTCTGTATCCAAAGGGCAGTTTGCCAACTCCCTACAAATCACAGGTTGCTCCTTGACTGGCATCATTTTAGGGGGAAGAGACAGAGCAAGTTTTTCTCTCTTGCTGTCTGTATCATGTTCATGCTGATTTCTACTTTTTCTAGTGATAGTGTACAAGGCAGGGATTCAGAGAAAGACAGTCGTAAGTTGGCTGTCCAAGATTAGGGAGATGTTAAATTCAGGAGAGACAGAATTCTGCTAACACATTTCAAGTAATGCTAACCAAAAGTAGAAGCATTTATTGAGCCAGTTTTTCTACAAAGTGTACTTGTTATTTAAAGGCCTCTATCTGAAGCTGTATCCCCGCTTTCCCCAAAGGAGCACTGATAGCTTCCTTGCTAGCCATGGACCTATACCAATCAAAACAGATGAGGGCTTGAATAAGTAATTATAGGAAGTACATCAGCAAAAGTACTTTAGTAAATGCCACAGTTTCTCATCTGGAGAAGTACTAATACTGATTTCCTTTGGGGCACCACACTTACTCTCAGTGGTAGATATATGAGTCTGGCTCTTGACAATTCTACTTGAGTAAGTTACAAGAAAGTTCCTCATAGCAAGAGCAGCTCAGGACTGCACAGTAGTAGAGACTGCTTGTGTTAGCCAGGTCATTACTCTGCAAATGAGTGTTTCTTATGTGACCCTGTGCACAGCATAACTTACTTTCATGCTATATTATGAAAGCATCAGCCCTAAACAAATTTTCTCTAGCGGTCAACTGGAAGCTGATCAAAGGCTTTTGCTTGCTCGGTCTGCATCTGTCTAGGCAAGGATCCTGGAAACTGAGCATTCACCTGTGAAAGCACAGATGGGGAAAATATTCTGGAGTTTAGGGGTGTGGGAAAAAGGATCTTTGGTAACCTTTGTAGGTTACAAATTAAACCATTTCAATAATAGTAAATTAAGGAAAAATTCCCTTTCCAGAGTCAAACAACTTCCTGAGAATCTATTAATAAAGAAATGTCAGTTTGTTAAAATCTAACCAAGAAACTGTCTATTTTTCACATTTCCTTTCTTTCTAGGGGAAAGCTTTCCCTTAAATTCTTCATTCCAATATGGAATTGTTTAGTTGACTGGTAATATGGTTAATTTCATCACTCTGTCTGCAGAAGAAATTCAGATCAAATTCAGCTCCTGGCTCAGACAAATTGAGAAACTAAACAGATATATCTAGCATCCTAAACAAGTTTCCAAGCAACTAGGCTCCTGATTACTCTGTGACAACTTTCATGGTTATCCATCAAAGAAATCTGCTGATTTTTTTGATTTGTATGTTGTTAGGACCTTTGCAGGACACTTAAATGTCTTATTTTCCAGGTCTAATATGGTTTTTGCATTAAAACTTTAAAATCTTCTTACACACTGTCTGGTCAAATTTTTAGCTCATTCCTAAGTAGTTTTTCTCTTGCAGTGCATGACCTGAGTGCTAACTGTAGAATCACTCTGAATCAGCAATGTCAGCTGCTCGTGAGAGAGCAGGGTGCTGTCTTTGCTCACATGGGTAAGACAGCATACCTGCTTTTAATGCAGTTGATCAGTGGACTACCCTTGAAGACCTCTAAGTGTTAGCTGGCATGGAGTTCCTTGTTGCTTCTGGACATAGAATTGCAGTTTCTTGTGATGAGTCTCTGCTTTTCTGTCAACCCTGACTTTCCTTGCGTACTTTACTCAGTGTGGTTTGTTGTCTTGCTTTTTATTTGTATCTACTAAAAGCAATATGACTGATAGTGGTTGTCTAAAATGCATACTCAAGGATTAAAAATTGTATGGGGTTTTTTTTAGTATTTTTTCCCCTCTCCAGTTTATTTTCAGGACTGATTTTTTTTTTTTTTTTTTTTTACTGAATATTTTTTCTGTGGTATTCCAGGATGATTGAAATCAGTATTTCTAATCCAGTGGTTTAACTGCCTGCATTCCCTTTATCATGGAGAGCTGCTCCTCATCTTTTTCCATGTCCTACTTTATTTCAGCCCGTTGAAATTACTCCACTGTTCTCAATCTTGTCCCTTTATATGGTAATCAGGTTGGTGCTTGGACAAATGAGTACACAAATCTTGACTATCCAAACCTTGTAGTTTTTTTGTTTTTATTTTTGGTGTGTATGTTATATGAAACCCATTTAAGAATGAGATGTACTTTGTTCTGTGTTTAATCAGTTGGTCATTCTGCAACTTGCTTAATTACTGTGTGTATATAAATCAGGTTGATAAAACACATAGTTTATATTGTAAGTTTGTATTTGTAAGACTACTGAAATGCTCATTGCTGTTTGGTTTGGTGAACATTTAGAACACTTGTTTTTGTTTTACACCCCAAAGAATTACAAAATTAATGTTTGATTATTTGCCTATTCAATGTCTTGGTGTCATAGGTGGTGATTTGTATTATTTGCTGAGAGACCTGTGGCTGGGAGCATGTTATGATCTGGTTATTAAAATTATTAGAAATGCCACTACCTGAACTAAGGTGCATGCATGTCCCATAAATAGCCTTGTGATGCTGAGACAGACATACCTATGCTGACAATTGTTTCCCTTCTTAACATGGGCTATACGAGTTCAAGAGAAGGTTGATCTCAGACATAACAGGATTGCTTTCTTATCTGTTAATAAAAGCACCAGCTCCCCAGTAAGATGAAGTGGTAAAATACAGTCACAATAAGGTGATTTCTAACATCGCCAGTACAAGCCTTGAAAAATATCAAAGCTCCAAGATATAAGACTTGCTTTTTGGTAATAATTTAAGCTAATATAGTGAGAATTTTGGACTACTAGTTTTTATGTTTTTATTTGCCTATGAAAACTAATGAGCCAAGCAAAATGGAGAATCTCAAATAAGAAATAATAAGTTAACTAGAGTTAGCAGTAATGAGTAGTTAGAGTTTTGTGGAAAAATGTAATTATTACGAGGTCCATAAAACACTTTGAAGAATTGATGCCTCTCTATTTTGAATTTTTTAATTTTCTAGTGCTGAGAATTAAAGCAAGGCTTTAAGCCATCAAATAGTATTGCTCTTTGTTAATCAAAGGAGTTGCGTGATGGTGACCTGAAGGAGTAGAATGCCAGTGTCTCAATAGGTAGGAAACCCCACTGACCTTCCTGCTGAGCAGGTGCGTATGTACTGGTTTCTTGTGAGGAATAGGAGTCAAAGTGTAAACTTTATTCTGTTTTGTTAGGAAACAGAAACAGAAGTTTGTTTAATTTTCTGGAATAGTCTGGGAGGATGTAATTCCTCTCCCTCTTAAAAGGTTTCTGAGCATTAAATCTTGCCTGGAAAGGTGCTATTATTATTCCCTCTTATTCAGAGACTGTTGCAAATTCTCATTGGTGAGTGTTGAAATAACCTGAGCTGTGATAGAATTATGCATGTATAGATATGTGTATTTATATATACATACATATACACACAGAATTTTTTTAATTGCTTTATATCACAAAAATTGCTGAACACTTCTTATTCTTGCATGGTTTTTTTCAACTTGATTTGCTTTTTCTTCAACCGGCTATGTGATTTTTTTTTCTTTATAAATGGGGGTTTTTTCATTCAAGTGAGGGAAAAATCCCAACTATTTTGTTATAAATGTAACTGTAGCAGACATCTGCTTGTTTGCAAGTTCTTTTATTACTTTCTGGTGATTTAAATGTAATTTTTTGTAATGTAACTTTCCTGTCATGCTTTTAACCCCACATAGCTGCTCACTCAGTCCCCCAACATGAGGATGGAGGAGAGAATCGGAAAAGTGAGGAAACTCATGGGTTGAGATAAAGGCAGTTCAATAAATAAAGCAAAAGCCAAAGGCACAAGCAAAGCAAAATAAGAGATTAATTCCCCACTTCAGCAAATGTGCAACAGGTACTTGGGAAGGCAAAAGTCATTGCTCTGAAGGTCATCCCCTTCCTCCCTCTGCCCCCCTCTTTATATACTGAGCATGATGCCATATGGTGTGGGATATTGCCTGGGTCAGTTGGGATCAGCTGTCCCAGCTGTGTCCTCTCCCAGCTCCTTATGCACCCCCAGCCTCCTTGCTGATGGGATGAGGTGAGGAGTAAAAAAGGCCTTGGCTCTGTGCAAGCTCTGCTCAGCAGTAACCAAGACATCCTTGTGTTACCAACACTGTCCAGCACAAATCCAAAACATAGTCCCTACTAACTACTGTGAAGACAGTTAACTATCCCAGCCAAACCCTGCACGCTAATGGAGGTGGTGACTGCATGCAAAAGGAAGGGGTTAGGGGATGAAGCAGTCAAGTGTTGCAAATAAAGTTTATAGTTAATATTTGTGTTTCTTATGGGATCCTTAAATCTGAGAGTATATTCTGCTCATTCTTTTGTGGGAAATAGCTAAAGAGAGTTAGAGTTTATGATGTTGATATTATGTTGGTGAATGTGACAGCTGCCAGCATTTTGCAATAGAATATTTTCTCAGATTTGTCCAATTGGTGCAGCTTCTTTGCCTCTTTTTAGCAGTAGGAGTCAGATCATTTAAAAAAAAAAAAGAAAACAAACAACCCTTCTGCTAGTACAAGGCAAACTGCATTAATATTTCATCTATTCTAGACCACTGTATTGTGTGGAAGGTACAAGGTTCATGAGAATGAGTTTATAAGCAGCAGTTAGTTGGTATGGGATTTACATGCCATGAAATCTCTTCAACTGTTTTAGGCCTTTAGTGCCTGTGATTCTTAAGTGGATCTACTGTCTGTCACAGTTGGAGGACAGAGACACATCCTCAGGAAGGTACTGGTTTGGAGGAGTGAACTAGCTCTCTGTCCAATCGTGAGATCAAAGTAGGATTGTCAGATTTCTCAAAGTGAGCATTTGCAGCATATTAAGTCTTTTATAGTGAGGAAAAAATATGTGACCTTAAATGATAACACTGAGGGTGCTGAGGTGTAAAGGATTATTATCCTTAGCATCTGCTGCTAAATCTGGGGGTCTCACATTAGTCTCTTCAGTTTGTACCTTTTTGTTTCACTCACAAAACCTTTCAATACATTCAACTTGTTCTTGCTACAACAAAAAAAAGCTTTCAGCTCAAAAGAATGTATATTCATTGAAGACGTGGGTGAGACATGGCAAAATAATTACAATGACAGCTTATAAGTTGGTCTGTACTGGCTTCTGTTATAACTTATTTTTACAAGTGTTTCTTTTTTTGGGTTTTTTGGGTTTTTTTCAGTATTTGCCTTTCTGGAATTTAAACCCCACCTTGTAACCTGTCACTTGAATTTCAGAAAGGTAAAAAAAAAGAATCTGAAGCCTAATCAGCTTCTCTTATTGATATTTGATAACAGAAAACTGCTAATAGTTTGATTTGATTGAGGTCTTTAAGGAACAAATCATGCCAGGGTGTGGGAGTCCTAAGAATGTCAGAAGAGATGTTTAGCTAAGCAAGGAATTTTAATGAACTCAAACATAAAAAGAGTGTAGAGGAAATACAGGCAGGGCCAAGGGTGTGTTCAAGCATCCTATGGGCACTAGGGTGCTACTAAGAAGGCCAACGCCTAATTGCAGCTCAGACTAACTTGGGATATAAAAAATTGCCAAGAAGGGCCTCTACAAGTATACCAGTAGCAAAAAGAATGTTCATTGAAAACACAGATCTGTTATTGAATAGGGAGGCAACTTAAGAATGGATCATACACGAAAGGCTGAAGTATTCAGTGTTTTTGGCCTCAGGAAAGCAGTGGAACAGGGACCTACCAGAGAAACTTAAGTGTTCTGCTGTTGTCCTGTTAGAAAGCTTTATTTGATACCTCATCTGAATCCTCTTTGGTTAAATATCAACCTATTGCTGTTTCTGTTGTGAATGCAGAGTACAGGTTATTCCTTTTTTCTTATGCAATTGCTGTTCTTTGTGTTGTAATTAAACATTGTAGGCCTGCTCTTCTTTTAAGGCCAACAATCATTTCTTTGCTCTCTTAAATACTATAAGCAATCCATGTCTTTGTAAAAGTTAAGTGCCTAAAACTAGATGTAACACCCAGCTAAGCTTTACAGGGACTAAATAGAATGTAAGGATTACTATCTATAATTTGCAGGATAATGCTTCATTTTTAAGCTCCTGTATGAAGCTTGTGGTTTTCGTGTATTAGCTTTTTATTGTTGACTCTACTTACAATTTACCTTAGGTCTTTAAACTATTTATTTTTGATCTTTAATTTTTTTTAATTGTACTCTCTCAGTAAGGTAGGTGTGTGACTCTAGATTTGCCAGAGAGGCACATACTTACTGTGGCTGAAATTGCAGCAGTGCTTTCATGTTGCTGTCCTGAAGTGAGGAAAAGGATGGGAAGTGGGGGATCCTCCTGAGAAATCTACATGCTACATGTGTGTATATGTATATATAGCTCAGACCTTGAAGTCTGGGCAGAATTTACTTGCACTGAGAGTCTTAACAAGCATCAGCCATTTGAATAATCCTGCTTTAGATCCTTTTCTGTGAGGAGCTGCCACATGCTGTTCTCTGCACTGCATTTCTGCACTTGACTGCATCAGCTTTTGAGTAGCTCCTTGTTTGTTGTCCCTGCTGAGTGGATGATTTTATTCTGTTTAGATCTCTGTACTCTGTTAAAATGAACTTGAGGTCTCATTCTGACTGCTATAGAAAAACCTATTAAATGTGCTGTTTTCTTTTATTCTGTTGTTAAGGAAAATATTGAATGACACTAGACTTAGGACAGGCACCTGGAAATAACTTTTCTTGTCCTTCCATTCTGGCAGGAAGGTATTGGTAATTACTCGCTTATGTGGCTTGTTCTCCTCGTTCTCACTGTTGTCCTCGTAGATTCACTAAGACTACTTACCCAAACTTGATAATAAGAGCCTCTTAATTCAAATTCCTTCAAAATGCTCAAGACTAATTAGTCTTGCTAGCAGTATTAGGGCTCAGAACAGGCACAAGAGAACTTGTGGGTGGATATTGCTGTAAAAATAAGTTTTTCACTTTGTATGTTGACATTAATCAAAATACTTTCAACTACACAATGCAGAGCTGCGGTGTCGGTGTACCCAGGGAAATGTTTTGGATCTAAATGCAGTGGGTGTCATTGAGAGCACTTGAAGTGCACAGGGGGAAGTGCAGTCTTGTGGCATGAAATAATAATAGTCTTCCCAACACAGAAGCTGAGAATGGTTTGGGTTGGAAAGGGACCTTAAAGATCATCTAGTTCCAACTCCCCTGCCATGGACAGGGACACCATCTGTCAGGTTTTATTCTTTAAGAAATACAAAGACAGTTGCCAGATTTAGAAATTTTTTTTTTTGGTAAGTTTTGTAAGTTTTGTTTGCCCTCCCCTGGATGGAGGAAAAGAAGCTTCTAGTCATTATCTGATTTATGTCAGAGCCATTATTGGTTTGGGAAATTTGAGAAATATCCGAGTTCATGGTTACTCTGCTTATTCAAGTGGAGCCAGGTTTGGCAGAGGTTTGTCTTGGTAGGTGGCAAACATGATAAAGCTGGTCGTTGGGAGCCTGTGTTTTGATTCTGTAAGCTGAAAAACAGTAACAGCAGCTTTTCCCATTCTTTTCCCACTGACTCCCAAAAATATTTTAAAAGATGCTCTCATGAGACCTCACTTGGAATACTGCTTTGAGCTCTCAGGTCCTCAACACAGGAAGGACATCAACCTGTTGGAGAGAGTCCAGAGGAGGCCGTGAAGGTTATCAGAGGCATGGAACACGGTCCTGTGCAGACAGGCTGAGAGCCAGGGCTGTTCAGCCTGGAGAAGAGAAGGCTCTGGGGAGACCTCATAGCACCTTCCAGTACCTAAAGGGGACTATAAGAAAGATTGGGACAAACCTTTCAGCAGGTCCTGTAGATAGAACAAAGGTTAACAGTTTCAAACTGAAGGAGGATTGATTTAGATTAGACATAAGGAAGAAGTCTTTGCAATGAGTGTAGTAAAGCCCCGCAACTGGTTCTGTGACTTAAGGAGATGCTACCTTCTGAAACTTTGCAGCTTTTAAAAACTTGGAGTTATTTCATGTCTTTGATACAGTATTGTGGTTTGACCTCAGCTGGCAACTAAGTGCCATGCAGCTGCTCACTTGCTTTAACTACTCTGCCAATTTTGATGTAAAATTTACTTGTCCTGTCATTACTGACAGACTATGGGAAGTAGTAAAAGTGTTTGAATAAGCAGAGTCAACGTTTTGGGTGGAAATGTGAGCCTTTTAGAAATCCTTCTATTTGTAACTGTAACTTGCTTTTTTTCATATTAAATAAACCAAAAAAACCCTATCCAAAGATAAAAACCCAAAACGATCCAGCCTGCAATGTAAAGAGACCAAGAACATTCTAATTTGAAATTATCCTTTAAACACCACTGGGACGGCACAGTAAGCATTCAGTTGAAATTACATGAATTAGTAGTAGTTGCTTAAAGTTGATAATTCATATGGAAAACTAGATAGATCTGTTTTGCAGATCTCCATTGCTAATAACATTGTCAGAGAACCTTAAAGAATGAACATTTTGTCACTGAACAAATTTATAAGATGTCATGTTGCATTGAATGGAACAGTCATTAAGTGGTTTTTATTTTTTGTGTCCCTGGAGGAGCCGATTAAAGCTGGTTGCTGCCTAAAAGCACATTGGAACAAGTTTCTCTTTTTGTTTCTTCGGTTTTCTGTTTGTTTGTAAAATAGTCTAATGCAACTAATGCAATCTGTGTGGGATCTAAATTAAAGGGAAAAATTCTGCTTCAAGCAAATTTCAAGCAAAACAAGCATTTTGTTCCAAGCCTCATTTCATAAGGGAATTTCTCCTCTTCTGAGAACTGGGTGGACATGAAAAACAGATGAGGACATTTGAAACAGGCAAGATAGCAAGTAGCTAGTACTGCCACAGAGAAAAATATTAACACAATTTTATGTTTTCCTTTTTTCCCCGCATAGTTGTTAGTATCTCTTCATTGACTTGTCTGGATTCCATCTGTGGCCTTGGTCCCTACCAGCTTGGAGTTTCCTGAATTATATTTATCACTTCTGGGAGTGGCAAAAATATCACAAGGGACAGTTTTCAATCCAGTCACCACTTCAGATGACTCTGGCAAGGGCAAGGACATGCAGTTTGTAGCCAACAAGCTTACTGCCCTTGTTCTCTTAGGATCCTCTATGGCATTATTAGACTTGTGTTGATCCCAAATGCACTTTAATTAGGACAGACAAGGAGCAAATTAACTAGACAGCAGAAATCACATGAATCCCCTCTATTGTGCTTTTTATATTCTTTGCTTTATTTTTCTTTTCTCCCTCATTCGACTCTTAGGCGTTTATTGGGGAAAAAAAAAAAGGTGTCTGGCTTTGTCAGACAAGGTAATTGCATCTTTTAAAGTATAGCTGTCTGCTGTGACTAAAAGCGACCAAAACAGCCTTTAATGTCCTGATGCTGATGAAAGTTTGTCAGGTGTGGATGGCTGATAAGGCTACTGTTAGGTTTATTTTCTAGTGACTTTTGAGACAGGCCACTAGAAAAGATGGCTTTCTGCATTTCTCTTGTGTCTCCTCTGGGTTTTTCCTAGGTACTTTCATCATACAACAGTAGTGCTACTCCTTTGCACCCACATTTATCTCCCTATTTCCTCCCTTCCCTTCTTTTAGGACTTCTTAAAATCTATGAAACAGTGGATTTGTAACCCACTGTAAAGGTGTATGGCCAAAACCAATGAATGTCGGCAGCACTGCTAATATGAAATCCGCTAAATGCTTTTTCACATGCTGTGTTCTTTCTTGTATGTTCATTATGTTTAAGTGGAAGTGAACCAGCAATAATCAGTCATAAACCCCCAAGTCCAGTCTTGTTTAATTGAACAATAAGAAACCAATGTTTCATCAACACTTCACTCTTTCTGAGCCTGAGAAACTACTGGGTTTTTTGCCTGTACAATAGAGATAGTATTGTACTCAACCATCAGCTTTGAGAGAGGCTTCGTCCTGAAGAATTCAATCTATTTAGACAAGACAAAAGATAGGAAAAACTGAGGCACAGAAGGGACATGACCTATGTGGGATCTTGTTGCAGGTCAGTGGCAAAACCATGGTGAGAACTCGTGTGCTGTAGCTGTTGTCTCATGGCCAGGTCAGCCAGCACTCGCTGTGGGCTGCCACTTCCCAGGCACTCCTGATAATCAACTTGCAACATGTGTACTGAAGGTCAAGCTTATTGGCTCTGTGGGTGGTGCTGTCATATCTGTTCCTTGTTCATCGTCTAACATATAGCTTTGCGTCTCTCGGGCTTGTTTCTAAACGTCTTCATAAATTTGAAGACTAATTTGGAATGAGAAAATGTTAATTTGTAGAAGTATCTTACACCAGATTATAATAAGTGGGTCATTAAGCTGTCACGGTCTGTCATGTCTCCGGGACTTGAGAGACCTTTAATCAGCAGATTATTGACACTACATGGCAAACAGTCTGGTATGGAAATAAAAGTTCATGACCTTAGGAATTGCTATTAAAAGTTCCTTATTCAGGTTACTGCTGCTAAAAAAGAAGAAAGGTTCATATATATATTTTTGCATTTGTTTTTATTGTAAGGCCAGTGAAAGGTGAAGAAAGCAGTGCCTTGCAGTTCAGGCCCAGGGCTTTTTGTTAGCAGCTCTAACATTGCACTGCTGCTAGGGTTTAATTTTGCTAAGCATGCAACAGTTTCCATACAATGTGCTGTAACCCTCTTTTTGGTGGTTTTGTCTTCCAAAGTTGTTTCAAGTTCTTTTGACATAATAAAGATTGAAACACTATGCATGTACATTTAGAGATTTGTTTGTTTAATGGTAGTAAGTTCTTAGACATCTTTATGTGCAGTGTAAGCACTGTACAGAAGCTGCAGTTTAACCGTGTCTGTCTTTGCATGTGTAAAACTGATTAGCTCTCGCTTTGTAATGTGTTAGGTGGTTTTAGATAAAAATTGGATAATCCTTCTCTATATATCAAGACAAAATACATTTTTCTTGTCAGCCCTCTCCCAATTAAAGGTGTGAGAGCATATAAATTAGAGAAATTTCAGAGCCCTTCTCTAAAAAGATCCACATTGTCCCCCCTGCCCCAAGTTCAGTGCTCTGGGATGTTGTGATCTGCAGACCAGAACTGAAAGGAGCTCCTGGATTGTGTGTGAAGTGTAGTAGCTTTGGTGCAGAATAGAAGTACAGATGGTCACAGTGACTTTAGCTCCCCCGGAATTTCCACTGCAGTCTCTTGTCATTATGCAGTTGCTGTCTTCTGTGTTTCATGCCACATTGAAAAGTAAAACTAATGTTGGAAACAACAGTTCTCAAAAGAAGCCGCAGCCTTAGTCCTGGGTGTCTGTGACTGACCATAAAAAGTGAATAAGCCCAACAGAACTGACCATGCTCCTTTGTGGTAAATAAATTTTCTTACTTAGGATTTACTGAAGAAATAATAATCGCTGAAAGTTTATTTTTCTTACATTGTTTAGGCTTGTTGCCAGTGCTGCTGACTGTGCCACTCTTATTTTGAAGGGAAATGTGTTTACAGTTAGGCTAATCTCCAGTTAGCTGAATTTTGTAGGCAGATAAAATTTTAATAATGAAAAGGATTGCATATTAATACAAATAGATAATGCTTTTGAACCTTAGCTGAAACTTCGTAAGAAGGTGTTGTAGTTTTAGTTAAATGGGAAGGATTTTTCAGTGATGAATATTTCATACCACTATGTAATTTCGGAGTGTGGTGACCACCCCTGTCCAAGCTGGACTGGGGAAAGACTGTCCATGGGGGTGTCGAGACCTGCGAGAAAGGTGAGTCCCTGCAGTGGAGCCTCCCGGGAACTCGGGAGACAGGAGATAAAAGGTGGGCACGGGCCGGCACTGCTCTCTCATGCCTGGGTTTTGCCCACGGGAGGAGCACAAGCACTCAGCCTTCCTCCGCTGCCCGCCCGAGCTGACACCGGGGAACCACCACAGCGCTGCTCCTCGGAGCCGTGTTGGAGCTATTTCGCAATAGCCCGGGAGCCGCCGCCGCCAGCCCGGCAATTCCCTTCCGCGCAGCACCGCGCCGGATCAGCCCCTGCCGCACTCACGCCCCCCTTCCCCAGCATCTCAGCAGCCTGACACACATTTTTGCAACTAAATAGTCTTCCAGATCTTGTTTTAATTTAAGGAGGAAGGGACTAGCTAGCTGATATTTTTTGCTATTGTTTTCTTGTTTCTTTATCTTTTTAGGGTTTTTAGGAAAATTATTCTTTTACTTTCTTCGTTCAGACTACCTTCTTTGTATTGTGGCGAGGGAAATAATAAAAGGGGGGTTCATGTCCTTAGAGGTCTCACCTTGCAAATATATTGTCATTAAACCAAGGCTGAAGGCATGAGTTACTAATTTCAGTGACAGAATAAAGCAATTATGTATAATGAAATACATATTAAGTGTTAGGTATTAGACTGTTCAGGAGAAATACTACACTTGCTAGGTGTTTTTCTGTGGCTTCTAACATATAGTAAAAGAACTGATTGCCATAACTTGTTTTTCTGTGGCTTCTAAAATGTAGTAAAAGAGCTGATTTCCATAACTTGGGGTTGTTTGTTTTTTTTATCTCCACTGTAACAGCATCAATATTCTGCTTCTAATCCCTCTTTGTGGAAAATCTATGGGATTAAAAAAACACACTCTACAATTCCATTGAAATGTGCCCTATTTTTTGTAATTTGATGTAAGAATGTGCAATATTCATTCAGTAATAATTCAGTGAAAAATTCCCCTTGCTGATTCAATAAACACTTCTTGATCCTTCTTATTGTCTAAGTTGCAGCCTTCCTTTTGTGGAATGGAATTGGACAATTGATAGGAAAGGTCAATGGAAATGAGTTTATTTGTGCTGTGCCACACACAACTTGTTCAAAGAACAGTCACTGAAAAGTAGATCAGGAATGATTTGTCTCGTGTAAAAACTTTGAATTTTAGCTCATATACATCCTTCCAGCAAAGCCCTTGCTCTTGTGTGGAGAGGTGATGGGGACATGAGTTTGTTTCTGTATAAAAGTTTTTTGGCAGTTTTTCAGTAGAATACAAGGGATGACAGCTGTTGGAGTGAGAGAAATTTTGCTTCCGTAAGGCATTTTTTTTCTATGCAAAATCATTAGTGGTGACCTTATTCAAAAGTATCAAAAATAGCTGTTTGTATACAATTCATGTGATAAAAATTCATATAGTTTTGTTAGGTGTTCTTGGTGCCTTTTCTTGAAGGTGTGAAACAATAGACGAGGGACTAGTGGTTAATCTGTATCACCTTTGATAACGTGTCAAGTTTTACTGGATTGTTATTCTTTTAAGAGTGAATAAAAGAAGTTTCTAAGGTGCACATTGCGGGTAAAAAAAAATCTAAAGCGAAAATTGTGGTACAAGGATACATTTTTTGAAAGAAATTAACTTTTTGTTTCCAAATCATGAGGTGGAGTGTGCTGCATTGAATAGTTATGCAGATGGTGCTGAAGTGTACTATCTTGGAAAACGAAGCCCGTTCAAGATAGTGCTTTGGGACTGGCAGATGTCATGCAGCACTTGGGGCAGATAATTGAGCACAGCTTACCTCCTCAGCTTTTACGAACAGGTATTGTATTTTTCAGATGTGGGGTTTTTTAAAATTTTTTAAGGTTTTAATTTCATTTTGTGAGTTATGGCAGGGTGGTGTGTTAACTTTCATTATTAAATGAGGTATCTTATTAATGAAAACTTACCTGGATGCTTACCATATAGCTTGCCATACTGTGCATTGTATATGCCAAGAATTGCAGTAGTTTTGGTGTAATTCCAAGGGGATTTCCTCAGATGGGCAATTTTCAATATCATTGAACACAGGAAGAAAAATCTCTATTTATAAGATTAACTGCAGTGCACTTATTAGGAAGGACTCAGAACTACACACTTTAAAAAATGAAAGAAAAAAAGGGAAGGGTGGAATAGTCTGAGATCCAGGTAGTATTTTTATTAGTGTCTGGTCATATTTTGCCTTTTAAAGTCATAAAAATATCCCAATCAATATGAAAAAAAAATTAAAAGTGTATCAAAGTTCTTACTTTGTATTTACTTACATCTCTCATTACCCTAAAAGATTGTGAATCAGGGAGGAGAACTTTTGTACAAAGTTCTAAATGCCTGCTTGTGGCCAGCATATACATATATGTATTCGTGGTGATTTTATCAGCTGTATTATTACCCTTCTTATACTGTGAGTAATGGAATGGCTGGATTATTCAGAAAGCCCTCAGTGACGGGATTTGGAAGAGTGAATTAAGTAGAAAGTGTATGTCAGAGCTTAAGCTGAGCTCTTAATTGTATTGCTCCTGTCAGTTGAGATTGACCCACAGAGTAGCCATGCCCTTACTTTGATGCAAACCTCCAGTGTTTTCAGTCCTGACTTATGGAAAGGCTACACAGAAATATAGGGAAGTAGCAAAAAAAGACTTATTGTTTCGTCCAGTGCATTGGACACACCATCGGGCTGCTTAGGATCTTTGGTTTGTTCCCACAGTTGTTGCTAAATCTTATGGCAGAAATAGGAAGAGTACTGGGATCTCTGTTTAAGCATTTGTTACATCGATCAGTGTGGTTGTTGAGAAAGAAATGGATGCATTTAATGAGCATATATGAGTATCTTATGATTCAAATGGGATGAAATTATTTCATATTTACTGGGGGCCAAGAACTGAGGGAATCCTTCAACTTATGAAAAGAGAGGAATCTGTATTCATGGTGCATCTTTTGTTTCTCTAGGGAATCAGTGATCTGTAAGATGCTTTTATTTTGGAAGGAGGATAACCATTAAAAAAAAGTAAACTGAGAGAATACAAAAATATGGGTAGATATTCCCAGATGGAGAGGTAAAACAATTTCATTTGTAAAACTGATTGCTTACAGTTTTAAGTAACAGAAGATCTGGTAAGGCTGGTGGGCATTCTGATTAAAATGTGTCTTTCTTAAAAAAAAATATTTTTAAAGAGGAGATTGAGCAGTTGGCTTCAAATGAAGTGGTACTATTTTTAGCCTTCTGATTCTGTGATGTGAATTAATGGCAACTGAATTAAGGAAAGCTTACCAGTTTCCCATTATGTTTTTGTGGGATGTTTGGTTTTTTTTTTTGTTGTTGTTGTTTTTTGGCTTTTTTATTGTTGTTTTTTGTCCACTTCTGAGTTTTATCTACAAGTATAGTAATACATTGTTTCTCTTAAGTCAGGTACTTTGGACATTAACAATAATTATGGGGCGAATTTTGAAAAGCTTTTAGTAGGTCTTGGATAATCTTAAAGTCAAAAGGAAAATTAGAGGGAATTGTGCCATAATTAAGTATGTTTGTATATCTTGATTATTGTGCATCTTTTGCCTGGAGAACTAACAATTCCTAATTTTCTCAAACATTAAAAAAAGAATTAGTTGTATTTCATACGTTTGGATAGACAGATAGATGCAGTGTCTTATGGGGACAGACAGATCAGCCAGCAGCCAAAACTAGTCTCTCTTAGTCACTGGAAGGTTGTGGAGTGTGGGCTTTCTCCTGCTGCTTCTTTCACAGCTCCAGCCTCCACACAGCCTCATAGCTAATCAGAAGCTCTTTGTGCATATATATGTGATTATGTTGGTTGAGAGTGCAGGGACTCATTTTACAAAATGGAGCTTGTACGTTCTTGTAGCACAGCCTCAGACACCCATGTCTTGTAGGAATTGTGTAGGAGAGGCAGGAGTAGGAGCACTGAACAAGTCGGTGATAGACCACACTGACAATGTAGAAATCTATGGGATAGATTTGTTGTCCTGCATTGTTATATAAAAATCTTACGTATTGACTGTAGTGGCAGGACAGGGCAACAACTCCATTCCTTAATTTGGGGCATATCATTTCAATGCAAACATGGTTTTTCCTTCTGCTCCACCCGAGGCAAGATCTGGTAGTGCTAATTACTGTATTAACTGAAGGAGAGACAAAAAGCTCTTGGTGGTGTCTCAGCCTTCACACACTGATCCCCTTGCTCTCTCTTTTTAGTGCCCTGAGGGTGACTGCTGTAGAGTATAATTGTTTGATTTGGTGCATCGAGAGAGAGAGGATCTGACATGCCACCCTCACTTGTTTGTTCTCTGCCCATTTGGCAGTGACAGAAACCAAGCAGAGGTCATGTGAGTGCAGCCAGAATAGCGTGGCAGTACCCAGAACGCAGTCACATTACACTGGGCTCCTTTCATGCCTTCTCTCTGAATAGGGGTCACTGCTGTACCAAATGTCATGGAATTAACTGGTGATTTTTATGCAGATACATGTAAATGGGACTCACTGAGGAACCCCACCCCACACTGGAAACAGCGTGTTCTGCTTTCAGGGCAGGTGAGAAGGGCTGACCATGGATTGTTGAAGGAAAGTTCAAATGAAAGTGGGAGTGACTTTGGAGCAAAGCAATTATGACCTGATCCTAGGAAACCATTGCCTGCTGTTTGTATGACAAACTAGATGATCTGCCCAGGAGACAAGAAGTTTAGCAGTCACACAAGCAGCTGCTGAAGACATGTTCCCTAATAATACTTACAAACTACTTACAAAGTGTTGTGGGTCCATGTACAAAAATCCTGAGAACCCAGTTTCATTGCTGAATGTTGATGGGGTGCAATGGAGTCTCATACAGGAGTTAGAATCCATATGCTGTAACTCCTGCAGTTGGGCACTGCCAGTGGCAGCGTGACATTTGAAAGAAGAGCCCATGATCATTTAGCAGGCTACAGCTGTACTAGTGGTGCTGTACTAGATCTTTGCAGAGATAAGGGAATTGAGGGAAACTTACAGAAAGCAATTAGATTCTTTCTGAGAATGTTTTCTTAAATGTCATGAAATTTATTTTGCCTTTCTATATTCCATCACCTTACTAGCTCACAGATTGATGCATGCAATTTCAAAGCTGTCTTCTGTTGTGTTCCCAGTGAATAAATTTTCAGCTTATAGCAGGTATTTTCTTAGTCCTTAAGTATATGATACTGTGTTTGAGTTGTTAAATTTCATTCCATCTGTGTGTCCCATATGTTCAACCCCCCTACTGTTCCGGTTTGCTTGTGGTCACCTTTCTTCACTATGTTAAAGAAAGGACACAAGGTACTAGGGAAGGATTCTTTCTGATGGCTCCATGGTTCTGGTGATGCCTTGTACAACTGTGTGCTGCTGAAGACCTATTCCCTTACTCTGTCTCTGGGTAGCCCAGTGCAGGGTTAATTGCAGTGTTTGTGCAGCAGTGGAGAACCAAAGATAAAGGTCTCTTTCTGTCTCCTAATGTTTCAGCTCAAATAAAGACATTTCTGTAAGTATGCAAATACAATTGAAAGCAAATAATTCATACTCTAAAAGGTTTCTTATGTCCTTGTAGTGGATGAACTACAGTACAAGGTTAATGGGGAAATTTGCTAGGCTGGAAATGGAAGAGAAGGCAAGAAGAGCATTCTGGATGTTTCTGGGCATGTTAGTCCAGATACAAATAGTTTCAGTTGTTTCAAAGATTGAAAAACAGGAAAACTATGTTTAATATTGCTTTTCCTTGCTTGATGAAATTTTTTTTTGTTTTGTTTGCATTTGCTTCTCAAGAATTTGGAAGTGGCTTCCAAATATACTTGTTCTTAAACAAAAGCAGGGCTGAAAATTGGAGAATACAGGTTGAGTGCTTTCCTTTCCAAACTTTTCTCTGGGAAAGTATGCCATTGCCTTTCAAGTTGTCGCCTGTCCTGTTGCCTGTGTGTGTTTGTCATGATTAGTGCCTGGAGAATGAAACTCTTAACACTATTGCCTTTGGATAAAACTTAAGCAGTGTGTTTCAGATAAGGGAAAAACTTCTAATGAGTTCTTTTCCTGTGTAATGTTGTGCTTGCACATTTGTGCTGCAAAATGTTTATTTTTTTACTTCTAGCATGGATTCAAGTTGCAGTGCAGGCAGGGAGGTGTCAAAATTGATTTAGCAGTTTGATGCTGTGCATGTTCTCCTATGTGCTCATGCTCAAGTTTTTACCTGTGCTCTACCAGGATACCTTCTTGACATTGGTATTTTTAGCAGGAATTAATTGCCTTTGGTTAGCAACTGAGATACATCTTCTTTGCTGTATAAATGCATCATTAGAAGTTATCTGTAGTGTGGAGTTATACTTCAGAAAATGAAGCCTTTCAAGCAAAGTTGAGAAAATGTCCTGTCTTGTGCTTTTGCCCTTGTTTCTATCACAAGTTTGTTAAAATACACATTTCTTGATCTCTTCCTATCCCTGACTTTAATATTTGTGCTGAGAAATCTGCAATCAGAGGTGGCCATGACCTTTCTGAGCCTCTCACTCTGGCAGAGGTCTGCTTGCTCTAACACATTGCTATTGTGCAATGTGCCCAAAGCATCACTCTTCCAACAAGATCCTGTGGAGCTCTTTAAGGCAGAGTTCTAGACAGTCGTGCTGTCTTCCAGTTGATCAAGCCAACTGTAGTGGGTTTTGCCTGGAAGACTGGAATTGAGAGTCTGTGAATTGCAGATGTCCCTTTTTAGATTCTATGCAGGCTGTCTGTTCCATGGGAAAACAGCTAAAGTTGTTTAAATGAGTTTTGCTGCTGGCACGCACTAGTAAAAAATAAATGCTTTCTTTTATTCTCTTTTATAACAATGTCCAGCTGGGCATAGAAACTTACTCAGTATTCATATTTTTATGATTAAATAGCTGCTTTGTGCTACTCATATACCTTGTGTCTCGAAACCCTTCTGGGGCTGAGCAGAAAGAAAGAAAGAAAATACTTTTCCTATGTAATGAGGAGTTGCAGTTGCTGGACCAAGTTAAAGTCATGGGTGAATGCATAAAGTCAAACTCTGCGCACAGTTGTTGGGGGGAGTGGGGAGTGTTTGGTGATATGTGTTCTTCGGGTGTTATTTTTTGTAGTTTTTGTTTTCTCTTTAATGATGGCTGCTGTTTGGAAACAGAGGTGTGATGTGAAGTCTTTACTTTGAAGATCATACCAATGTTTCCAAAGCTTTCTTAAAAATGGTCTTGAGGTACTGTCCTCCTTGGTAATGACTATCTACAAGTACATAAGGTGGAATCTTAAAAACAGCTGCAGGGAGAAAATGTGATTATCTGGTTGGCACATACACTCTCTGTCTCAAGTTATCTTCACAGTACCAGAACACCTCCTTCATCCAGAAAGAGTAGAAGGCAAAGACTGACTGCAAGAGCACAGCAATCCAGCACAAGGGTCTAAACGATACAGCATCACTTGATTTTTATACTTTTTCTCTTAGGGAGCCATCCATATGTACTATAACTATGTTTCCACATCTCTCAAAGATGTTTTCTAATCCTTGATTTTCTACTAGGTGTTGACAGATGGATCAGCTGTTAGTGTTTGTACAAAGCAGCAAGGGTTTGTGCAAACAGTAGGCAAAGGTAGTGGATTCATCAGGAACTATAGTTTATGGAAATAATATAGTTCAAAGTGGCAATAAAATTGGGAATTAAAGTTTGCACTTGTAAATGAGCATTTTATGTGATGTAGGTGATACTGCTCATACTGTTGGTTAAGCTAAAATTATATGAGAGTAGGTTCTGTTGTAGTGAACTGGAAATCTTCCAGTATAGCTCTGTTTCTTCAATGCGTTTATTCTCAAAGCAAGTCTAATACCTTTGAACTAAATCACAGCAATTGCGCTGTGGGTGCCTTCAGCACAAGTCCAGCAAAGGTGGTGTCGGCAGCAAACCCACCCCAGGCTGCCATATCACGTTAAGCAACTGTGATCCAAAGGGGCACCTTTACAGAAGGGAAGAGGATTTTGTCTACATGTTTTGTCTACATAGTGAAGCCTCTGATGCCTCTTTTAAGAATGACAAATAATAGAGGTGCTTTTGATACTTTCTGGAAATGGTCAGCAGTCTGTTTCATTTAGACGAGCAGCTGTTTTATAACTGCCTTTTTTTTTTCCCCACGCCAAATTGTGGAACTTTTGCCTAGGAATAAAACCTTCAGGTAAACAGCATTGTGACCATTTGTTGCCTCCTGTTTGTTCCATGTCACTTGAGTTTGAAAAGAAATTGCAATCACAGTTTTGTTTACTTTGCCTTCTGCAAATAATAAAAAAATAGCTAATAAAGCATGGGTTGATGTTGGCATAGGTAAAAATTTAAGCTTAATTTTGTGAATAGCCTTGTGTAGTCTACAGCAGGAATATACCGTAGCCTCTAGAGTAAGAAGTAATGCACTGCAAGACAAAAGGCAGAGCTGAATTACCTTATTACTGGAACAGGATTTTTCAACACTCTGGCTGATGGACCTTCTGGTACCTCTGGAACTTGCACTCAGAGGTCCATATAACCATTTCTAATACATAGTCTAAATTTTTTAGTTCTGGTACACAGGAAATGTTGACAGTGACTAAAAATACCACTGTATTTAGAGACATTTCCCACTTTGACAATGACTACAAGGTTCAAAGTGGTAAAGAGTTTTGGTCAGTATTTACATAACATCAGTCTTATAATTTGGTTTTGTGCATCTGGATTGCTGGTAGTAACTGTGTGTGGGTATTGGAAAATAATTTTGATACATGTCTAAATAACATTTATCTTTTTTTGTTTTCCCCACATTTCTCTGAAAAATCAAGGTATGCATAGGTATACACACAGCTGGTCTGACTTTTGAGATTATGCTTTTGGTTTGCGTTGACAAAGTATTGCTGGTCTCTGTACACACTTGGCTGCATCTCTGTAAAGTGAAGAGTTACTAGGCTGTCAAATAACTCTTAATAAACCTGCCACAGTCCTTCTAGTGTCTGATTCTATCCTGGGTTCTCCAACACTGGGTGCTATGACGGTTAGAAGTTGATTGAGTTAATATATTAACATATGCCATATGTATGTGTGTTTGCCATTATACAGTTTTTAGTTCTGAGTCAGATTTGATCAGGGGAGAGGTGTGACAGGCTATGCAATCACATCATATCAATTGCAGTGAATCACTTTCTACCTTTTCAAGCTGATTTCTTCATATTCATGGTGCCAGTTTCTTTGTAAATGGTTCTGCGAGGAACGCTAAAAAAGAGCTTGGAATGAACATTTGGTGAAGGTAAAATGCAATAAATGAATTTGCTAGGGAGAGTTTTGTGTACACTTTCAGTTTGGGGGTGCGTTCACCATTTGTTCAATGCTCACTCTTTTATGCGCTGGGGTTTGTTTGTTTGTTTGTTTATTGGCTTGGGGGTTTTGTGTTTTTGTTTATTTTGGGGTTTTGTTTTGTTTGTTTGTTTGTAAGTAGGAGAGCCAGATTGCATCGTTTGACCCAAGTTTGTTTGTAATGCTGGTGGTGTTCACTTGCCTCTCTCTATTCTGTCTTCTGCTTCCCTCATCCTTCATATGCATTTGCTTCTCTGCAAAGTGAAGGAAATGAATCTCTGAGTCTATTGAAAAAGACTGGGATGCGGCAGCTTTTGTAGCTGGGAGAGAAGACTTTGGGACTCCCTCTTTGTCCCTGTCTCTGCTCTGCGCACAGCTAGGAGCTGAGACTGCTTTCCCCAAAGGAAATGCTGAGCATTCAGTGTATCATGCTGTGTTGACAAACCTACCTGTTTGTGTTTCCTGGCTCTGCACTGTTGATGTACTCAGCCATTTCAATCAATTGTGTAGGAAACGCAGTTCCTGATTTGTTACTACAGAAAAAGCCTAGCTCACATTGTTTGTTTGCTGTATCAAATGCCTGAATTAGATGTTACATCTTTACTGCTGGTACCTGAAATAAGTGAATATTTGTGTATCAGTTTCCTAATGAGAATTTAAGATATGCTCTCTTTTGTCGTGGTGGGTGGTTTTTGTTTATTTGTTTGTTGGTTGATTTTTTTAAGCTTTTGCTTTTAGTGGAACAGCAGCTTCAGAAAAAGAACAGGAATTAAAATCATGGTGGGACTGCACCTAAATAGTCTGAAGCTCAGGTAGGGCGATTTGGGATGAATGAGGTTGGCACAGTGGCAGGAAGAGGACATCCAGAGGTGGTCTAACTGTCCTCTGGGGCTGGAAGCTGTGAGTCCTGGGTAGCAGCAAAACAGACCTGGAAAATGATTCATTTGCAATTCTGCTTCCAGACCTTTTCCTTCACCCCAGCTTGAAGCAAAACATGCTTTCTTTGCTTTTATACTTTTTCTTAACTTACAGGCCAGAATGAGAAGACTTATGTTTTTGCATTGTCAAGTCACTGAAGAGAAATGATGAGTGTACTGATCAGAGGATGTGGAATTCAGGTTTACTTTTTTTCCCCCGATTATCATATTTTTATTTTATACTTTGCTGCTGCCTGTGTTCGTGTTTTAAGCCCATACTGTTTTAATGTGCTGCTGCAGCACCACTTACATAATTTTGGAGGGTTTTAAAATTAGAAACTGACTTCAGGCATAGAAGCTGGAGTGGAGAGGTCTGAGGCAGAGACGGAATGGTATTGATGAGGAGAACCTAAGCCTGGGTAGGAAAAGTAGAGGGGCACAGAGCACTTAATGTAGTTCAGAACTGAAGATGAGGAAGAGGTGTATGCAACAGGATTTCTCAAGTCTTTCTACAAAGTCTTCTGGGCTCAGGAACAGCAGAGAAGGAGAGTACTGTGAAACAAAGACCAATAGAGGGTGTAAAGAAGAGTAGAAGAGGAGGGATAGGATCTGTGTAAGATGAATGTACCGAAGTGACAGTTAATGGAGGTGTCCTGTTACTTCAGCTCTGTAGGCTTTTTAAATGTTTCTGTGTGGTAATGGTAGTCTACCAAAGACCTGAATGGGTTTTGATTTTTGTATGGGTAAAAAAGGTACTGGTTTTAGGAAATAAGCTAGATCCTGTAGAAACAAAAATGTTAAACTCACAAAAGCTTTGATAGAACAATTTAACAAGTGACTGCAAGGAATACATTTTATGTACTTTAAAATAAATCTGTTTGAAATAAGTATTTTCCTTAGACATCAGAACCTGATTTTGAAGAGTCCCATTGTGCATTTGGAAAGAGTTAAAATTATATTATCTAGGCTTGAGGGGAGTTGTTCAAAAGTTGGAGCAGGGGAAATAGGGTTCAATTCATTCTCTTTTTGCTGTTTCCCAGTATATCAATTTCTATGGACAAGAGGAGAGGAACTGCAGTCTTTAGGGACTCTTGCTCCAAGCTGATTGGCAGTGCTTACAATTGCACCACCACAAAGCAATAAAATAAATACACAGAGCAAAAATAACAGAAAGCAGATGTCTTGCCTTTGCAATTAAAGAACGGAGAAGGCCATAAGAAAAGAATGGCAATTGACTAAGCATTGGAGGGCAGTGTATCTGTCTTGCTTATTTGTCAAAATGGAAAACCCCACACTGGTGAAAACGGAATATACATTAGCAGCCATAATATCTTGCTTTGAAAATTTGGGTCATATGTGCTTAATTTTTCATTAGAAAACATCATGTTAAGAGTCCTGCAAGATGGAGCAGACAGCTTTTCTCATTGTGTTATTGTGTCTGTTTTTCTACTTTGGATAATTTTATATAATCAGTCAAGTCTCTGATTTAGCTGAGCAAGATGTGTGAAAACTGGGATCCTTTTTCCTTCCGCACATATGTGTTTTGTATCAGGAGGGAAAAGGTATTACTGAGAGAGTTATCCGTGAAATATAATATTTTTAGAGGCTGCACATAAAGTGGAAATATATTTGACATCTTGTAGTCTATATCTGAATGTCACCATGAACTAAAATGGTAATTAGTAACCTACACAGCATCTTCATTCCCTGGCTGTTGTACATGGAGTTTTTCTGCTGGTAAAGTCTCAAGACAAGAAATGAGCTTTAGGAGAAGGCATTCTTTGTAAGCATTAGCATAGATGTGTAAATGCATATGTATGCTTTGTGCAGTTTGCCTCTCCTTTTGTCAGGACGTTTGTTTAGCTACATGAAAATGAAATGCTGTAACAGTTTGTGTTGAGAATGGAAAAGTTACTGAAGCTGGGGTGGGTGGAAAAAGAAACAAGGGCAGACATCTGGTACCTCCCTTCCATGTGATATTGGTTCAGGCAAGAGTTGAGAGGTTGTCCTACTTGTTCTTTTTGAAAGAATGCTAGCTGACTTATTTTAAGCAGAGTACACATCAGTGGCATGAAGGGGAATAAAAAAACTGTGTGAAACTTTGTTTTAATTTCTGGCTTGGTGCTCCTTCTGTCAGAGCTACTTAAAAACAAACAAGTGACAAAACCAACAACAAAATCCTTTGTGCTCAGCCACAGTCAGGGCTCCTTTTTGCCCTGGCTTAAAAAGCAAAAGGACTGATTTGGCATAAAATACTTTAAAGAAAGCAGTGAGTATTCTGGCTGAAATATCTCGGAGTGAGTTTGAGCACAGAATACCGCAGAGGAAGTGCTTAGGGAAAAATTGTTCATCTGGGGTTTTAGAGTCAGTTAGGAACTTGTCAGCACTGTTTTATATATGTACAAAGCTCAGAAGTCCTGTGTTTTCCTGATTGTATTTCAGGACGTGAAATACTACACTTCATGTCTTGATCACTGCTGTGCTTGTCAGTGAAATACTGTACCTTGTATTCCTGTGCTGCGCTGGCTTGAACCACAGTGAAGGAAATCTTGCTCTGTGAATAACCTACAGCATACTGCCATGGAAGAAACATCAAAGTGCCCATAGGAGCCCTGATAAATCTACGTGCTAACAGTCCTTGCTAACATTGTGCACAAAGTTCTTGTGACACCTCCAGGGAAGGCAGGTGGGAGGTTTTCACACTGCCAAAATATAGGGCTAAAAAAAAAAATTGCTCTTGGAAGTAAGCTCTGGTTTTGAACTCTGACAATTCTGGCAGGCTTTTGCTAGTGTGTTTGTATTGTTACAGGGAAAGTGAAATTAGGTGGATTGTACTAGAGTTCCATCTCTCACAAATCTTTAATGTGACCACCCTTGTATACATTGGCTTATGCACATGGCACATTAACCAACCTCTTACTGCTTGGTCTGCTGCTGTCATCCTTTTGGTTGAAGACTGGTGCCAAGTTGTTTAAGAATGTCAGCCGAGGTGAAAAATTCAGTATGTGAAGTAATGTCTGATTACTCTACAATTAAGCTCCTCTCAAAGGTTTTCTAGCATCTGTGTTAGTATTTGCCCCAGCAGCCTTTAAATGAGTTCTGTGCTGTGGTGTATAGTGCTGCATCCCTAGCAACAAAGAATCATTTTCTTCCACTAAGGCAAGATTGAGAATAAGATATGTGCAACTTGAAATACTTGCTGATCAATTCACTTCTGAAAACTGCGTGTGAATTTTCCAAGTGGGGTAACAGTACAAATATTGATACACGTTCTACTTTTAAATACATGTAGTCTTTATAGAAGAGAAAATTGAACACATTTGTTTTATGTTTGTGAATAGAAAATCTATGGCTGAGAAAGTACTACTATGCAAGTTTTTTTGTATGGCTAATATTCCAGAGGAATGTTTTAATATTCTCCTGCAAATTATTATATATAAAAAGAAAACTATCAAGATTTTACAAGCTCTGTACCAGATCCAGTGACCATTTATAGTTAGGCCAAGTGTTCTTACTTGATACCTGTGGAGAATTGAGTCTTTTTCTCTGTTGTGTTTTGTAGATGATGAGGCAAACTTCTACCTTGTTATTGCTTGTTGTTTTAATTTAGTGGATATAAATTAAATTTTCCAGACTTAACTGAGACTATGTATGCCATCTCACCATCTTCCCATGTTGCTTGAGATGTGAAGAGCTGTTTTTTTATGGTTACAAGCAGGCAGAACATGATTGTCTTGGAGACATCTGCAGAAGGGCCACAAGATAATCAGGATATGTGTCCGGTTTTACTTCTGGTTCTAAGAGCAAAAATATAGAGGGATTTGGGCTAAGCACTTCCAGATATTTTTAGGCTATGCAGGAGTTTCTTTCATAATTGTCAAGAAAGTCCAAAGTTAATCCTGGTGAGAGGTGTAAGTCTTCTCATGAACAGCTGTCTTCTGCCAGTGGGGATTACTGAGAGCGTTCCTGTGTGCTCTATCCCCATAGCAGGCTGTGTTTGTGCAAAGGTGGATCTGTCTAGGGCGCAATTGTAGGGACTTAGGTCAGTGGTCTGCCTACCTCTGTATTTTGTCTCAAGTAATGCTGGTAGGGTTTCTCCAAGGCAAGAGACATTTAAATAACAAAACATGCATGCAGAGTTCTTTTTCTGATTATATCTCCCAATGAGTGACAGTGTAAAAACTTTGAGCCGAAAGCTGCATCAGAATCACATTTCAATAGCTATGGATCCTCCGTGAATTTCTCTCATCTTTTTTTAATGAATGCCATTAAGCTTTTGATTCACATAGCATCCTGTGATAGAGTTCATGATTTCATTCTGAACCTTTTTCTCTTAATGGATCTTGTTCATTGTTCCTGTTTCTTCATTTGCTCAAAGAAGCATTTTTGTTTTAGGATATGAAGGGTACTGAGCAGCATGCAGTTCTTTGAGCCTCTTGAAAACTTCGAGAACTCGGTTTTCTGGTATCTTTTTCTTGATAGAAACTTGACAATCTCTGTTTTTTAGGTGCTTCATTTTAGTATAATACAGTCTGATTACCCAGTCTGTAAAGGGAGATGAGCTTGGCCTGGCTTGAGACCCTGTAGTCTAAGTCACCTTTTACAACCCATGAGGTAATCTTATCCTTAAGTCTCAGCTTCTGACGAAGGATCAGGACACTTGACTAGATTAAGTTTATAAAGCTAGTGGATCTGAGCCAGACTTGCAGCTGATGTGTATGGCTGTAAACTTACATTTGTATGCACTGATGAAGTTCTTTCATTCTAGTTTTCCACACTTGTTCAGTTCAAAGCCATATTAAGCTATTTGCAAAACAATGTTTTTTTACTTCTTTACAAAATAACAATTTGCCACTTCCAAATGCAATTTATGGATTTTTATAATGCTATTTCTTTCGCCTCTCAACTCCTATTCCTTCAACTGTGGTGCCTTTTAGCTGTGTAAGAAAGAAGGAAAGGAGACTGTTACTGCAAAAAAAAGAACTGCATTTGTTTGAGAGATTTGCAAATATGAACAGCTTTATCTTAAATTTCAAATAATCACTGCAGTCAGAAGGATTACACACACTCTTCTGGCAAGCTTTATAACCATAATAAAAATGCTACAGATAAGATGACCTTTTTTTGGCTCAGGTGGTGTTTCACAGGAGGCTGTAATGACTTTCTCAAATCCATCTCTTATACTTTATAAAAATTGAGGCTGTTGAAATAAGACTTTCTTGACCAGTAGCTCTGTTTTTCCATTGAGGAAAAATCTCCATTTATTTCTTGTTAAAATGCAGCCAAGCCTGCAACAGTTTCCTTTGAGGAAGGCTGACTTGTAGTATTGTTTAAATTTACAGTTATGACTCTTCAAGTCAGAAAAGAGAGATTCGTTCCCAGTATGCATGATCCTTTGGGTAGCTGGCAAAGCTTGGAGGAGGACGTCAAAGCAATGCAATGGGTGTCAGTGATCTCCAGGGCATTGCAGGGGGCATATTCCACTTGATACTGGGTTATGCAAAAGGATGCATGTAAGGAAGGAGGAATCTTTCTTTGAAACTGTTGAAATCACTTCTGGGAAAGCGTTTAAAGTTTATGTTCCTGCTTCCTCCCACTTTTCAACAGAAAAACACTTTTGTCCTGTTTTGCAAAAGAAAAATCATTAGGATATTGAACTGTTTACACAGATTTTAGAGAAAGCATACTTATATTCCAGAATAAGTCTGTACACTGCAGTGTGGAGAAACCACAAAGAAAACCAGAGTTCTATGTTTGAGCAACAACCCATGACATGCTCTGAAACAAGAGTGAGTGTAGCTTTCTTTTCAGCCAGTGCTTATGTTTTAAAAACCAGATAAGCAAGTTGGATAGATGGACATTTAAAGATGTGTTCAGACATTTCCTGTATGTTTTTTAAGCATTTTATGTGATAGATACTGTATCATGCCAGATATGCAACAATTATGTCGGGAAATGGAATGCTGATTCTGCCTGTTTTGCTTCTTTCACTGATCTTTGGTGTAGTTTTTGTATGGAAACCCTGTGGATTTGGAGGGAAGTGATGCACTCTAAATTATTCAGTGGAGTGGAGAATACTGGAATATAACAAAATCCAGAGTTCTGTTCCCTTTTCCATAATGGAGGAAAGATTGTCTTTTGAGTTTGGTGATTTTGAGTCCCTTGGAGAAGAAAGGAAATATTAACTAATTTTATGAAATACAGAAACACTCAATATCAGAAAAGTTATAAAATGTTGGCTTCAGGGCTTTTAAAAATCCTAAGTCTTTCAGACCAGTATTGTTTTTGTTATTTTTTTCCCCCCAAAAATCATTGGTTATTTTCTATGGACAACATTACTGAAACTAGCAATACATGTGTGTTTAGCACTTTCTTTCAATCACTTTTTTTCATTGGAAGAGCACTGTGAGGACAGCTGCTCTGTGCAAGTGGTGGTAATACAATAGTAAAATAATCTGTTGCTTGATGGTGGAGTCTGCTTTGAATCTCACAAACTCAAAAAGAAGTTAGCTTGCTCAGTACTGGTAAAATGACACTTACTGCACTTACTATTCCTATGTGGGGCATTCCTGAGTTGTGCAAGTTTTAAATTCTTCAAGTTACAGTGGTTGAGTTGTAAAATAAACAATCAGATACATACTGTAAAACTCTCACTAAGTGCCTCTTGGTCCTGATAAAATTCATTCGCCAACAGAGATGAGTCAATATATATGTTTAAAAAAAACAAAACAAAAAAAACCCCAGAAAAACCCACCATAAATTTCTAGTTCTTACTCTGATTTTTTTTTCCTTTTCTTTTAGTTCCTTGGAATAGCATTTCTTGGGATTGGATTGTGGGCATGGAATGAAAAGGTAAGTTGAATATAGCACAAAACTTTGGTTTTCCTCTTTCTCTCTCTTTTTCTGAGGGAATATTGAAATAGTAATATGCTGTGTATTTTATGTGTCCACACACATTTTCTACTGAGACAAAATAAAGCATCTCTGTCAAATAAAACCTTGGCTTGGGTCACCTAGAGGAACATCCTTGGCATTTTTCTCAAGAATACTTTGACAAGAAATTGTGGCTGACACTCGCACATAAAATACGCATTTCAACCTTTGCACACTCCAACTGCAGCTCAGATACCAGAGCACTCCACTGAGGCAGTATTGGCAGTGTGTCTCCACTGTGTGTGTCCCCAGGAACAGGAGAGTGAGCCTCTGTGTCTTAGAAGGCAAATTCCTGAAAATAGGCCTCCTCGACTTTGCCGTAACGTAGCATGTTACTTGCTGTTCTTCTTAAAAAAAACAAAAACATGAAAGCAAAAATGAACTCTGAAACCTGAGGCAGAGTAACTGTTGTTTTTTTCTTGTGCAAATAAAACTGGCCGCTGGGACACACTCTGTTGCAAGACTGTAAAATCAGCTTCAAAATGGAAAGTGTGTGTGTGTGAGGAGCGGGCAGGAAAAAAGAAAACATTTGTGAACTAGAGCCTAATTTTTAGTTTGCTTGCTGCTGAAGTTGGGAAGATGATAAAATATGAAGACATAATATACAAAACAAATCAGTATGGATGGGATTACTGGAGTTGGCTTGCTAAAAGACAACAGCTAAAATTAAAGCCAGAATTTCCCTTTCTTCTTTGTTTAAAAGATTGAAAATAATAAAACCTGGCCAATAACAATGGTGCTATGATGTTCAGTTCTATCATAGTTTTTTTTCTTTTAATGGAGTAAGTTACAAATTGATGTTCACTTAAGGCATAATAGCTGATGCTTGCAGCAGAACAAAAAACAGATTGGAAGCTCTCAAGTTTTGCCACTTAAAAATTCACAACAAGTTTTGCTGGTTCAGAAGTGAGTTGTTAACTTAGATTCTAATTGCTCTGTGTGTATGCGTTGGATGTAGATCACTACAAATAGTAATGAGTTATTAACTCACTGTATACACTGATATATATGTATATTTGCATACTATATGATACTGACACTGGATAGCTTGAATAGTCTTGGGAAGAGATGCTGTGTCTTTTTTCATTCAGCAAAGGTGCAAAGACATGTCTTTTAATGGGCTGAGCATACTCTCAGAGCTTTGTACCTGTGTGTAACCCTGACAGAACAGCATTATTTTAGAGTGATTTTCTAGAAGAGATTTAGACATTTTTGTTTCATTGTAGTAGGTAACAAATGATTCCACTTTAGAATGAATGAGCAGGTGAAGGGAAAACAGCTACAGTCTCTAATGTTTGATGTCTAAAGTATGCCAGTCCTACAGCTAGGAGGTGTTCTGGCAGAGTAGTGGTTTTTTAGGGTTTGCATATTTTCTGTATGGGAAAGCATGCATCTTTTCATAGGAAAAAAGCATATTCAGTTTATAATTTCTAATAGCCAGAAGCCAGAGCTCATGTTTTTACTTGAGATTTGGACATCTGTTACCAAGACTTCTTAAAACATTTTTAATCAGATCCTGAAAGTGGAAGAAAATGCTATGTTGTTTTTAAGACAAGCAAATAAAGCCACCTACCGCAGTTTAATATGCATTAGCTCAGGCTCTATATGTAGGACGCTTTCCTTTAGAAATTAATAAATCAAATATTGTTTATTGGTTTAAAGCACAGGCTTTTTCTTGAAAATGAGCATCTTTTTCCTGCTCCTTTAACTATTGTGTCTTGCAGTGCTTAGTGTGGATTGTTTCAGTTCATGGTTGTAACAACCGAAATGCCATATGGGTGTAGCTGAACCATAGAACTCTTGAGCACAGGCAGATTTGAGTTTTGTAGCAAGAAGAAAGTGTCAAGCCAATTTGAGTCCTTTATTGCACTCAGCTTTCTAGAGGACAGGCAAGGGCCAAAAGCTGCAGTGAGCAGGATCAAGTTCCAGGTACTCATAGGCCCTGTGTGGTTTAGTGGGGGGCAGATCAGACAGATCCCAGACAGAGTTGTTCTTATTGCACATGAGGCTTTGGAGACGAAAGCCAAGTAGGTGATGCCTAAGGTTTGAGAGGTCTGTATCTTAACTGAAAAGCGCTTCTTTAGCTAGACTGCTTCTTGCCTAAGGCTGAACTGAATATCCCTTAGGCATTGTGGGCTGTTGTAATGTACAGTGTAAGACAACAAAGCAGCTTGTCAGAGAAGGACATGGGGGTTCTGGTGTTCACAAAGTTGAACACGAGCCAGCACTGTGTCCTTGTGACAAAGAAGGCTAATAGTGTCCTGGGCTGTACACGGAGTGTTGCCAGCAAGTTGAGGGAGGGAATTCTTCTCCTCTACTCAGCACTGGTGAAGCCACATCTGAACCAGTTCTATGTTCCTCAGTACAAGAGGGATGATGACATACTGGAGAGTCCAGCAAAGGGCTGCCAAGATGAAGGGACTGGAGCATCTTTTCTACAAGGAAAGACTAAGAAAGCGAGGACTGTTCAACCCAGAGGAGAATAGGCTCAAGGGAATCTTAATGTATATAAATACCTGAAGGAAGCATGCAAAGAGGAGGGAGCCCAGGCTGTTTTCAGTGGTGCCCAGTGAGAGAGGCAATGGAGACAAACAGGAGGTGCTCCCTCTGAACACAGGGAACCCCGCTTTTTTTTTTCTTCTTCCGATAGGGTGATCAAGCACTGGTACAGTTTGCCCAGAGATGATTTTGAGTCTCCCTCTTTGGAGATTTTCAAAAGCAGTCAGGATATGGTCCTAGGCAGCCAGATGGCCTCAGCCATTCTGTAAAGATCTGCTGCTGCCCGATGAACTAAGTCTTTACCAAAGTTGAACTTGATGCTGTCATTTTATAATATGTAAACATAAATTTGCAAGGTTTTTTTGCAGGAGTGGGTCTTCAGAAGGACTCCTACTTAATTTGGTGGAGGGGAGGGTTTTGATTTACTTCTGTTTTGAATCGTGTGACTTTATATATCTGCCTATGTAGTTTTATAGCCAGGCAATCAACTTGTATATACTTTTGCTACTTCACAGAATCGTTTTAAGGTAAAGAGAGTGTTCCAGGCCACATTAAAACTACAAGATACAAAGAAATAGTCCACACTTTACAAGAGTCCCAGTTTGGGGTTGATTTGAGAACTTGGTGGTTAGTTTCTCTTTTTTTTTGCTAAGTTGGCTTGAATTCTCCCCTTTGAACTTTCCTGCAAAGAAGAAAAGCACAATATACAGTCTTGTGACCTTCCTTATGGCCTTTGCAGGGAGGCAAAAGAGCTCATTTGTCAAATAGGCAATAGAATTGGCTTGACAGCCAGGCAGCCAGTCCTAAACAAAAACTGGGCAATTAGCATTCTGAGTCATGAACCTGAAAGAGAGCTGGGGGTGGGTGGGGGCAATAAACTCAGAGGATGAATAAAGCTATCTATACATGGATGTACTCTATAGCTCACAGTCTCACAGTGTTTTTAGGCACGCTAGACTTGGGCTTGTACCATAAAGCAGTTCATCCATGGCAGCTGATTGCCGCTCTCCTCCCCACAACAGTGGCATGAACATTTTTAACATATAAAGAGTCTGTACGAAGCCCGAGCAACTTACACTACCTTTGCTCAGCAGCAGGGGAAAACATGTATATTTCACTGGGGTTTTTTAACCACTTCAAGTCATATCTTCTTCTTGCCTTGAAGTGAAAACCACAGTTGCTTTAGGAAAAAATTCTCATCTCATACTGTCCTAGGGAGTGGTAGACATCAAGAAGGAGTGATACACTAGTCACTCAGTAATTGTTGTGCATACATACCTATCACACAGTTCTTCTAAAAACTATTGCCAGCAAGGAAACTGTGCATGTACCCTGTGGTTTCTTATGGGCTGAATGATTTTCAAAACAACTTGCCCCATGTCAGGGCTGTGTGTAGATTTTACAGGACTGGAGAAGAGAGTGGGGCATACTAATATTACATTTAGTTTAAATTTCAGTACATAAAGATGCATGATCTAAGCAGGGTCTTAAATAATTTACTAGTGTTCCAACACTTTATAGCTCTTAACCTTGAAAAATCTAGAAATGTATATCTTGTAATGTTTTTATGCCAGTTATTTGCCTGTTGAACTCTGCTTTGTCAGGACAAGAAAACTAGACTAGTTCTCCTTCATTAGACACTGCTGCTATTACTGTTTGCTGTGGGAAGTGCAAAACTAACAAAAATCAAGGAAATAAGATTTGTAAACATCCCCCACCTAGTTTCTTGCTTGCAGAGACAAAATTCTGAAGTAGAATTAATTTGGCATGTTTCAATGACTATTGTTCTGTTCCCCATTCTCATTCAGATGCGCAGCATGGAGAAGCTGCATGGATTTTATGACTCACAAAGCAGAGAGGCATTTTTCCATTTTAAAATCATGCATTTGGAAACACTTTTATTTACCATCATCCCCACGTGTTCCTGTTTGCCAGCGATTCTAAGTCCTGCAGACAAGCCTGCGAAAAGGCTAAACCTCTGTTTGCAAAGAGGAAATATTTCAAAAGGTCTTGTTGATGAATCTATTTTTCAGTCTTCCGAGGGTTTTTTTTTATACTCCCAGTAATGGGATTCTGCAGCAGAGGGTTTTTTTCCCCTATTTTGGAGGAAATGGAAAATAAAAAAATAGCTGATTTTCCCATCCTACTGTTGTGTTGAGTCTTGTTCTTTTACATACATTCCTGTAGGCCAAATTCCATGTGTTCTCACACATGTATTACCCAGTTGTTCCCTAGGATGGTGATTCTCCTAAGGTGTCTCTGACTCAGTATGCCTTGAATTTTCAGTACTGCTGGGTCAGCTTTTCAAAATTGCTTCTGCCTGGTGTTTTCAGTTGGTGCTGTTCTCTCGCCGTGCAGTATAGTACTGTGCCTCTTAAATCAGCAGCTGTTCACAACAGATGATCTGGAAATGTCACTCGTTTGTTAATGCACTTGTGACTCCCTTCTCTTTGGCCTCATTAGGAACCCAGATTGTATCGGTGTGACAACACTGGGGCACTGCTGCAGCCAAGGTGTCTGCCTTGCATTGGGTTTAGTGTACAGAGCTGGTGTCTGCTAAATGCAGATTGTGTGGATGAATAGGAGAGGAAATGGTGCTGAAGATCCAGCTTGCACACTCCACACATTTTGAAAGGTTTTGAGTTCTCTTCAGCTTAGTTCTATTGTGATCTCATGGACTGAATGCCTGCTAGTAGCTGGAGCATGTCGTGTTTCAGGGACACGTCTTCATTTGCAAGTAATTTAGTTTGTGTGCTCTGAGACTGTTGCCTGGTGTGAACTGAAGCATAGCTTGTATGTGGTCACTTCAAATGGACTGCTGGATCTGACCTGAAATATTACTGTAGATGTGCACCAAAGGTGGGAGCTGAAGTCAGGGACTTGTCTCTGGAAAGTAGTACAAGTTACTCTTGTGATCTTAAAGAGTGCAAAATGGAGAAGGGGTGAGGTGTGCACCCTTATTGCTTTTGCTTGTGACTGTTGCTTTCTTATTCTTTATTGATGGGATAAAGGTACACAGTTGTGCAGCTGTAATACCAGGAGCATATTCATGAGTTCTTCTGTTCAGGACCAGCAGTTTCCTTTGCCTTGTTCTCCCTTGAGCTATACATGAGATCCTATTTTTAGTAATAGTGGAGGGCCCTGGCCATGGAGAAAACATGACATGACAACAGAGAACCTGTCAGGCATTTCTCAGACTGTTTTTCTGCCTGTGCTTACATACCATAAGGAGAAGACTCAGTTCTGCAGGAGCATCTGTTGTGCCTGGCTTGGTTGTCTCATATTTCTTCGTGGGTTGGAAGGCACCCTTTTGTTGCAGAAAAGAGCGGGTCCTACTGTTTGATTTGACTTCCTCTCCTAAATTTGGGAGTGGTAGAAATATGAGGTCAGTCTTTTGTGTTCTGTCCATGCATTGCATCCTAGTGATTGAAGTAAAATCCATTTCACAAATAAAGGAACTTTTTTCACAGCTTCACCATTATTTATTTTATTTCATTTATGGATGATGCTTCTGTTGTTTCACTACCCCAAACAAATTTTGACTTCTGTTGGAATAAAAGATTAATTAGCAACTCATGCACTGTTATGTATAGCAGCCTGTGGAAGATGGAGGAACAGAGCAAACAGATGAGCTGGAGATCAGCCAGGGAACATGTCCTGCTGGCTCTCCTTGTGGGACTACAGCAGAACCCTGAGTTGACACCATAGGGAGAAGTAAAAGAGTATGTAACTTTGTACAAACTAAGCATTTCCTGCCAGATACAGATTACGCATATGCCTAAACTACCAAGAAAGTGATGTGCATGTACCTCAAAAATAACTATACTTCCAAAATGAGAATGTGGGTTTAGAGGAAAAAAGTAGTTCCTCCTTTTAGATGTTAAAGTATCAGAGTACCTGCAACTATTTAACAGTAAAGGTTGAAGTGGACAACTGCAGTAGTGTTGCTAAGGAAAAATAACTTGCATTTGTAGAAAGCCTGACACTAAAATATTTACAGGTGGCTTGTTTAGATCTTGCATTGATGCAAGAGAGAAATCAACAGTCACCATATATTCCATGACTGACTGCTCAGCCTGAAGACTCAGAGCATATCACTGGAGGATGCAGTGTTAAAATATGAGACTCTTGATCCTCTGCTCAAGCACCTCTGGAAATATTCCCTTCTGCTTTTGGCTAAAGATGGTATGAAGATAGAATTCGTCACTACTAGATGCTTTTACATCTCTGTCAAACTTTCCCTAGCAGTGTCCATTGCAGCCCAAAAGTACTGAATACTGTGGTAGTAGGCACAGCAGCAGGCATTATAGAAATCTGTGTTGGATAGGAAGTGTGTGTGCCTAGAGGACTGTACATTTAGTTCTTCTTAACAGTAAAAAGTGAGATAATATTCCCCGGTCGTTGCCCTGCTGCTTGAAGCAAAATTTGCTTTTCACGGGGGTATTGCACTGCTGTGTCTTCAGAGAGCTTATCTGTAAGTGTCCAGAAAACAAGACTGGAAAACTGTATTTCAAACAGTAAGCAGTAATCTTCTATCAGACTACCTCTGTGCATCTCTAGTTGTAACCACAGAGCATTGTCTGTGTTTCTCATTCTCACTGCAGGCTATTCGTTTATTGCCAAAGCCTCTCTGAAGATTGTATATCCTGAGATGTCCCTCCAGAATACTGATAACTTTGGGTTCATATGTAGGGAGCATATGGAGTACAAATGAGAATTATGCAGTGTGTGCTTTGCATTGTCATGGATTTGGGATTTATCCAAGCTAGGCTTATGATAGCCATGTGTGCAATAGCAACAGATGCACGTGAAGGTGCATTCCAAGGACAACAAACAATGGCACACAAAGCTTGTGTTGTTCTATTTCAGTATGTGTCAGATCCTAGCTACCCCGAGGGGCTGGAGCCTGGAAGAGATGAGAGATGGGATAAGTAACTTGTGCCAGGTGACCAGCCAAGATGTGGCATACAAGTGTGCTAAGAGCCTGGTGGTGCTAGAAAAGCCAAGTGAAGTAGGAAAGAGCATGATCAGAAAAACAGTATAAAATTGGTTCAATAAATTTTCTTGCCATCGACTTTCATGGGAGTGTGGCAAAAATGCAAAGTAGTGTGTTTCTTACCACCACCTCTTTATACAATGACTAGCTTCTCTAATAGTAGTGTCCACAAATGTGAGCTGAATTTCACTTGGATTTATTTTAATTTGAATTTTACTACTTTCATTTGGAAAGGGGTTGATTTGACATAATAATTTGCTTTGTGTTTTTTGGTCATTTATTTGGTGTTGTTTTGTGTGCTTTTAAAGAAGACAAAGCATTTTTTGAAGAGACACTCAAGTGACTGTTCATATATCTTGGATTTTTTTTGAAGTAAATACAAAAAATACAAAGCACTGGATCCTTTCTCCAGTGGCTGTTTTTTAGGTCTACTAGGCTGCAGTCCATTAATTTCAAAATCAATTAAAATAAAAGAGTAGTAGTGCTTGTTATAAGGCAGAATTTATTCCCCTTTTATGTTAACTGTATAGGTACAGAAGAAGGGACTTTAAAACTTTGTGAAGAAGTCATTTCAGTAGTTTTTTTCCCCTTGAGACAGAGCTCATGCTTCCTGACTTGTGTATGGCCAAGGCCATGATTTTTCGAAGGTTTCTGTGTTTTTGGATTATATGTTTTATACTGCTTGTTATTCTTAGTCAAAAAGTTGTCTTGGATTTCTTTTCTATGACAAATATAATGAAGCAAAAGTAGTGGGAGACTGTTGCACTAGTTGGTATAAGTGTTAATGACAGGTAAGTGTTCATTCTGTCCTGATGTGTGCCGTCCCTTCACTGAAATAGTCCCAGAAAAAGGGCCGGGCCAACTGGTTCACTTTGATAGTAAAGCTGACTTTGAGTTGTGTTATATCGTTCCTTACATCTATTTTTGCCTTTTTAATGAATGACAGTAAGGCTAGTACTATATGTAATGTAGGAGGAAAGTGATGAATATGATTTTTTTTTTTTTTCATTCCTCTCTATCAGGCAATAGCTTTCTGTAGTAGGAGGGAGAAGAATCCGGTTTGAGAATGTCATTCATGCTACTGGATTATTGTTCGTACTTTAGGGTTGGGTTGGTGTGAGATTTTTCTTTTGCTTTTAGCATACTGGCCTTTTCTAAGGTTCCTTGGTCTGTGCATTGGGGAAATTCACGTACATATTTTATCTAGTCTGTCTTTATCTGCAGAATTAAAAAGCTTGGACTATACTGTCTTCATTTATTACTTGCCCAATGTCAGTTTTGCTTGGGAAACTCTATGAAAGTGGTTGCAGACTATATGAGGTAATGTATTAGAGGTATTGGCAACATGAAAATTGATGTGTTTTGAGTGGCCCAAAATGAGTGTGTGTGTGTGTGTGTGTGTGTGTGTGTGTGTGTATATATATAATAATCAAAAGTCTAAAGCCACAGTTGTGAACAGTCATCCATTAACAATGTTATTATCAGCTTCTGGAATTGTTCTAATAACATCCTTCTAAATTATTGCTGTTTTGGGACTATTCAAAGAAACTAAGGGGATATGAACAGGAAAAAGGAAAAGGATGAAGCACCTAATAGTTCTCCAAATAAGGAGCTATAGATGTAAAGATCTATATTGCTGCTTTTCAAGCCACAGCATTATTCAGGATACTAGAGGAAACAGTAGTCCAAAGTGCTCAGACTGGGTTCAGGCTTCTTTGTGGAAACACGGCAGCGTGCTTTGCGTTGACCTACAGCACCAGCGAGGTGAATGAAGAAATAGTAGCATTTCAGCTATTTTTTTTTTCCGCTGCCAGAAGGCCTTAGGAAACTGTAACTGTTCCTGTGCAAACACACTGAAATAAGGGAAACTTTGTACTTGCTTCTTGATATGACCCATCTGTTCAGCATCAGCCAAACTCTGGTTAAAATGTGTTCAAAAAAGTAAAATAGCTCCTCAGGATTACTGGCATCGCAACCTAAGCTCTGCTTCTAAGGCAAAAATGACATTATGAGCAGACTGTGCTGACTGTCGTATATAAAATGCAGCATATGTGGTTTAACATATGATAGGTCTAACCTATGTTAGTGTAAACCATATCCCAAGACAGGTCCTTAAACTGTTTAATGTCCCTCTAAAAGACTTAATGGCAAACTAATTAGTCAGCAGCTACTTTATTTCTGCAATGAGGCTTTGACCTCAACTGCAGATGCCTGAAGTTGAATCAGCCAGGTATGTAGTTTGTCAAAATTGGATGTAAAATTTTTTGTTTCAAGATGCTGCAACCTAGGACCTCAGTTGTAATTTCTGACAATTGTAAATACTGAGCATAAATGCTAAATTCAAGGTGGTTTTTCTTGCTATTGACTGCCTTTTCTGTCATAGCACGTGTAACTCTGTGCTTGCATAAATGATGTCTATGATACGTAAAATGTACCTCAACATGGGTAGTAAGACGGAGTTTTGTTCAGATATCTATTTTGACTTTCTGGCAGGCTACTTCTTATAGCTACAGATAGCAGAAAATGCTCTGTGGCTTTCTCACAGGAGACTCTAAAAGCACATTTTGTTGTTCTTTCACACATTGATTCAGAAACATTGTACATAATTGCACTTTTTATCTCTTTTGGAATGCAAAGATTTTCTTAGTTGTTTTCTTTCTGTAGTGTGGAACATTTATTTTGCTGTAGTATTTTACCTTTTTAAAAAGAAAAATGCAGGCAAGAATGTGTACAACTGAAAGCTGCATGTACTCACTATCCCTTGGCATTGTCTCTTTCCCAGGGTGTGCTGTCCAATATCTCCTCCATCACCGACCTGGGAGGCTTTGACCCTGTTTGGCTCTTCCTAGTGGTGGGAGGAGTTATGTTCATTTTGGGATTTGCAGGATGCATTGGAGCTTTACGAGAAAATACTTTTCTCCTCAAATTTGTAAGTAGTCTTTGCAACTCTGGCATTCATCATTTACATAGTGTGTTACGTTATCTGTTCTGTTTAACTGTGTAAAGCTTTTAAAATATATTTTGGGGAAGAAGGTGTTATCCCATGTGGGAGTATCACAAAAACACTTAACTTTTAGCACTCTACAGCTCTTCAGTCTCCAGTGCTTACTGGTTGTATTTTCTTAAGGCTCAAAATTATTGGTGGTAAGACTCATAATATGGATTACTGCTTTTCATATGGATATAGCCTAACATTTTGCTTTCCTGTCACAAAATGAGAGAAATTTCTGCTGAGAATCTGTGTGTTGAACTTGGAGCCCATAATAATCTGCCTGTGAAATATGACAGATGTAGATACAGCCCTGAATGTGACCCGTATGGTTTCTGCTGTGCAAGTGCTCCCCATGGTACAGTGGAGATAGGACTGTTATGTGTGACTGTTTGCTGATATCCTCAGTTTGTGCCTTTGAAAAGGCTTCGTTGCATACTTTCAGTGCTGGGGCCTGAGAAGGAGAAAGGAAGTAGAATGTGCCCAGGATGTGTAAAGAAAATGCACCTTGTCTTCTGGAACTCTGGACTGGACTGTTGGTTATGAAAGGAGTTGCTGATATGCAAATGTACCTCAGTGTGCAGATACTCCTTTAGCTGAGTGGCCTGGTTCTGTTTTTTGAAAGTCTGTGAGCTTTGAAGATGAGGATAACAGTGTCATGTTCCATTTTAGATCAATTGAAGATCTATAATGTAAGATTCTTTCCTCCATGACTCCCACTTCCAGAGGTGGGCACAGCCTGGGTGATAGTTTTGTTTACATAACCATTAACAGTTAATATATACCTGAAAAGGCTTCCAGTGAAGTAACTGCCTCCAAGTGACATATTTGGCTCCCACAGACATGTATAAGGGGAGGAGGCAATTGAGAGTTACAGTTCTTGAGGCATTTATAAAGCAGCTTGTAACACTTTTTTTCTCTTCTTCCTTGCTTCTCTTAGCTTGCCTAAAATGAACCCATCTGCTGTACCAGAAATAGCTTCCCATACAGCAGCTGCAGGAGAAATTAAAAATGCATCTGAACACACACGCAGAGCATATTAAAATGAAATTCAAAAGCATAGTTGCAAAAGGGATGGGCTTCCAGTATACCAGGACCCCCTGTGTGTTTTAAAACAGCGTAGACTCAGTGGAAATGCTTAGAGAAAGTGGCAGATCATTAGTAATGCCTTTGGCATCCATTGCATTTGCATTAATCTTAGCAGCCTCATTTGGTTTTAATGTGGATGTGAGTCATTTCATAGACATTCCGCTCTGACTTAGTCATTAATTAAGTTCTGCTGTTACCAATTTTTGCTTTGTCTGCTCAGGCGAAGCTTTGCCAGTGAGAGTAGCTAAAGGAAAAGTCACGTAGAAAGCGTTTTACTGGCACTATTCATTGTTTATGCCTTTGAAAACATAAGTGCCTATGTAGAAATTTAAGATGGGTTTTCAAGGATCCTACACATGCTGACTAGCTATTTCTTGAAACTTAAGGTGAATTCTCTTGGATCTCTTTGAAAATCCTAGTGAAATGTCCAAGGTTTGAATTTGTTGGCATGTTTATTATTTGTTAGAATAGAATTAAGATTTCAGTACTACATCCCTAATAAAAAATGGTTGATTTTTAATTTAAATTAAATGTGCTAGAATGGCTTGAACTTGCACTGAAACAAAGTCTTATCACTGGATATAATTGTGAGTCTTGAAAAAGTTTTTGGTCATAAAGGAAAATAATTTTAACCTTTTTTATTTTCTTCATAGTTTTCTGTATTTCTTGGGATTATTTTCTTCTTGGAGCTCACTGCTGGTGTTCTAGCATTTGTTTTCAAAGACTGGATAAAGGACCAGCTCTATTTCTTTATAAACAACAACATCAGAGCATACCGAGATGACATTGATTTGCAAAACCTCATAGACTTCACACAGGAATATGTAAGTTGGACTATGTTTATTTTTTTTGTAAAGCTTACTTTGAAGAAATACCAAGTCTTTCTTACTTCCTGTATGTTTTGTTTCTTCAAGAGGCAACAGAAATATTACAGCATATAATAATTTTGAATATATTTATACACATATATTTGTCTTTACAGAACTTCTACAAACACACAGCACCTGAGAAATATGGCTTACTTTTTGATATATGGCCAAGTAAAACAAGGTGGAGAGGTGGGCTGACATGCTTGAAGACTTAGAGATAGTGTGTCAAATGCACCAAATTAAAAGATTTTATTGTAGGACCCATCACATCTGTTTAAAAATTACTCTTTTTCTAAGCTTAATTTGTTCCTAAGATGAATGTTGGGGTACTTGTAGCAACATTAGAGGTGCTACACCACACTGCAGAGATATTTGGTTGGTCCAAATGAAAATATAATGTTATTTCTTTTGAAGTAGACTTTGGGCCACTCATAGAGTTCTTGTGACTCTTAAGTTCTCTGTGTGATGCTACATCTGCACTTGGGAGGGAAGCGTGAAGCCAGGGATGCACCTGTTTGTGTGGGTTAAGCTCTGTGGTTTATCGGTGTGTGTAAAGGAGTCTCACACTGACTGTTGCACACAGGTTATTCTGACAGTATGTTCTTTCTCCAGTACTCTATTCTGGCCTGGATTGTTGAACTCCGCTTTGAATTTGGCCGTGTGTGGCTAAGATGGTCAAGTGTTGCTTGAATTCATGTTTACTAATTTTTTGCATGTTCTGCAATTAAAATAGTTTCAACATTTGATTTGCTTCTATATGCCTGGGGGGAAAATGGCGAGTAACGGGATGTGGATCCTTGCACTGGTTTGAATCTTGTTCAGCTGGGAGAAGGTCAGAGGTCACTGCAGTTGGAAAGCAGTGGTCCATTTGTATGTAGGCAAAAGCCTATGGCCCAACTCTAGTCACTACATAGTTTTCTCTCCTAGCTGGATTAGCACTCTTAGCAGATAAAGCCAGGGACAGCATGAGTCTGGAGAGCAAGCTACTTTTTCACCTTGTAGAGATAGTGCTTGAAGACAACATGTTCAGGTATTGCAAAAAGAACTGTGCTACACCTGGAAAGAAAGAATTGCTATTCCACTGTTTCTAAAAATGTGGTTTGTTTCTGAGGTTTTACATTTTAAAGTTTTTGAAGTTGACACAGGAGGGTTCATTGGGCTAGCTTCTTACATGCTGTAAACCATCAGTGCTCCACTGATCTCAGGTCCATTCTTTGTAGTTCAGCACAACACACCAGTTCTTTGTGTGTTCAACAAGTTTTGCCAGACACTAAGCCTGCCTTGTGGCAAATGTACTCTTTGAAGGATTCAGTAAAGATGTTATTTGTGCAGTGTGTGATGTTGAGGAAACAATGTGTTCATACAGTCTGATGTACAGACAGGCAAAGTTCCCCCAAACTGGCAAAAGGAGTAGCTGTATCAGTGTAACCCTCAGAGCTGTTTAGTTTTGTTGAGAATCCAAAACATATTAGACTGGACAGAATGTCATACTGTTGGCTCTACCGGCCCTCGGGCTTGAGCTGGTAGGCCTGTGCAATGCTGTGGTGTTGTGTAGGCTTATCAGCTCACTCCATGGGTTTCTCTCTAGGCAGCAGCATAGCAGGGTGTGAACATTAATCACATGATTACTTTAGAACAATTTACGGGTTTGGAATTGTATTTTAAAAAAACCCCACAAAACAAAACAAAAACCCAACCAAACAATAAGCTAGAGGGAGTCTCAAGTTCTGTTTTGAAAGCTAGAGGGAAACTGACAACAGTGATGCATGTTACTAATGCTGAGATTTTTGTTCTGAAAATTAAGAAGCTCTCCTTTCTTTATTCTAGTGGCAGTGCTGTGGGGCTTTTGGAGCTGATGACTGGAACCTTAATATTTACTTCAATTGCACAGATTCCAACGCAAGTCGAGAGCGCTGTGGTGTGCCATTCTCTTGCTGTACTAAAGACCCTGCTGTAAGTCACAGTCAGGAGGGTAGGGTGGGTCTGCTGTTTCAATCATAAATCACTCTTCAAGATTTTTTGCGGTTTTTTTATCTAGAAATCATGCATAATTGTTACCTTCTCATTAACTTGTATTCTTTATGTTCTTGCAGCTCAGCTTAACTACTAGCTTTTCTGCAGACAGCAAAAATACTAAGCTATTTAAGTCCGCATTGTTTGTTTTCTGTTGCTTTTCATTAGAATGAGAAAACCATGGGCTTGGCTGAACATAAATATTAATTTTAGCGAGTATGAAAAGCAGAAGTTCTTAATGAGTTGAAGGATATGAGCTTCCATTGAAAATCATCAGAATAGCAACTCTTAAGATCAGACACTCTGAAAGAGGTATTATTCATTACTTAATGCAGTGCCTTGAGGCTGCAGCCACTTTGACCCGGTTTGTGCCAGGTACAGTAATGAGTGTTGGTCTGTGCCCTGAAGAACTGACATGTTTGCATTAGAATCTGGAGTTGGGTATGGACATCTTTATATGCTCTTTTTTCCCTTTTAAAATTACTGCCTGTCCTGCAGTCACCTGAAATCAGACTTGAAAAGTCAGAAATTGTTTGAGGGAGCAGCTTTTTGGTAAATTTTCATGTCTTTTAAAATAGTTATCATTCTTGATTGTCAAGCAGAAAATGTTGCAGCCATGCACTGCTAGTATGGACATGATCAAGAATGAGGTATACAGTGTAGGGAAGCAGTTCACTAACAGTGAAAGGTTTGGAACAGGGATGAGTGTGTACATGGGGACTGTTATGTGCCTAACAGTGTATACATTTGACTTTCCTATACCTTGAAAGAAACTGGCTTTGAGTGTTTGTATTATCTAGCAATTCAGCTGTGGCTTTTTCTCCACCTGGAATGAATTGGAGTCCCTTGAATGTATAAGTCTAGCACTGACTGAAGTTAAGCAAGTGCCAAGGGGCACCTCAGGTGCTTCCTGCCTTGCTAATGTGGTGCAGTCACTGCTCCTGGCATCCAGTCACTGCTGCTGCTCTCTGCTCTCTTGCTAAGGCACTGCCACTTGCACAAACTGCTTCTGGTTCCTCTGCAGTGAATGTGTCTTCACAGTAGTTTGAATCTTTCTCACAAATATAGGTGAAAATGTTTCAATGGGATATTAAACTAAAATGTAGGTTAGGCTCAAGCATTACATTATGCTTTGGATTCCCTCTACTGTTTGCCTATTTGTCTACCCATCCACACAGAGAGGTTATCACATCGTCTCTGTTGTTATAAAACCAAACCAGTGACACCAGTACAAGGTAATCCTCTCTCTCTTTGTTGTGTATATGGCTATGCAGTTTCTTATGGCATGCTGCAGCAACCAGAAATTTAAAGATAAATCTCATTCATTGTAAGGAAGCAACACACTTAATTGCCTTTAAATAAAGACTAAAAATATTAAAAGTCGTGCATATAACAAATACAGTTGTAACCAACTGTGGTGACTGGTTCAGTTGCATTGATAAATAGTTTATTCTGTGGGAAAGTGAATTTGTCCCTTTTGGAATTAGGATTCAATGTTGAACTGATGCAAACAGTTATGTGTATGCTTTATTGAACAGAACTTGTTTTTAGTTTAGCTTGAATCAGGAAGTGGTAAGTTTAAGGTAGACTAACATAAGTCTCTCAAAACAAATTTTGACTCCTGTAGTACACTTTGCTATAGTTTAGCAGGTTGAAATGTTCCAAATTCCTGTAGAGGCAAGTGTAATAAAGTCTGTTTCCATTGCATTCTTCATACCTTCTTTTGGTTAACAAGTTCCAAGGCTAAAGGAAGACTATTGATGAAGCAAGTAGGCATTCAGTACACGGAAGAGAGCTTAAAATCCCTCTGTCAGAATCTTAGGTGCTTTTACAGCATTGAAGTGCTTGGCACTTAGATCCTGCAACAGAAGCATTCATCTCACTAAAACATACAAGTTGCTCAAATCTTAAAGGTCCATTAAGGGAATCCAATTTGGGCTACTGACAGAATGCAACCTGTTGTTGTACTTCCTGCAAAGTGAGGAAACAGGAACTTTCAGTGCTGATAGGAGATATTTTTTTTTTCCATATGGCTGCTTTTTAAAATCCATTTCTCCACTGCCTACCTTTCTCACTTCCCACAGTTTACATTGTGGTGTTTAGTACACCTAGCTAAGATTGGCTGATTTTCTCACTTTCTTGAGTAGTTCCTTCTTCTGCTCACTGTTATTATATCATAAGCCAGGAACTTAATATTTTGCTGCCATTGTGGCTGACACCAAAAGTACTTGCTTCATCTTATTGCCATGAAATAACTGTATATAAAGTAAAAATGCATCTTCAGCTGTCAATGAATAACACTTGTTCACTAGGGAAAGTCTGACGGAGCCTATTTTATTACTTGTGCTTTGGGAGTACTAAAGGAAAGGCAGTAGGAAAAAAACCCCTTCTTTCCCATTGGTATCAAACTCCTGTAAGAATGAACGGACAGTGAGAACACATTATTCCATCTGTTCTTTTTTTTCTGGTTTTTGGGAAGGAAGTAGATAATGCATATATTTCGAGAGACATTCCAAAAAAAGAACTTGCAACTTCTGCAAGAGAACTGCCCCTTATCACCTCTTCATTCTGCACAGACTGAACCCTGAAAATGTTAACAGTACTCTCGGCATATATTTTTTAGCACAGACAAAACCTTTTCAACAGAAGGTTCTTCCACTTAAAACAGATGTACCCTAGTCTCTTTACTTTGACTTCTGAATGCTTGTATCTGGAACACGGAGTTCACCAAGGTGGAGAGCTGATTTTCCCAGCTTGCTGACTGAATTATGAAAACATTTTTTGACCATGTGCTTTTGTTTGTTGCAAATAATTAATAGCACTGAGTGGAAGAGGAAGATTTTGTTTTGAAGCAATATGCTAATCAAAGCTAGGGTGATTGTCTTATTTATATACAGGGAGCTGGGAGAGGGTGTTTGGAAGACATTTCACTGATTGCCACTTCTTTCTCTCTGTCTCCCCTCTAGGAAGATGTTATTAATACTCAGTGTGGCTACGATGCAAGGCAAAAACCTGTAAGCTTTTTTTCTTTTTAATGTGGTGTGTTAAGGATCTGAATCTGTGTTGCAAGAGCAGGTTATTCTACTGATGTGATAGTTGAATGTAATTATCTCTGTTTTCTTCCCTCTTCTTGGCAGGAAGTTGATCAGCAGGCTGTTATCTACACTAAAGGCTGTGTCCCTCAGTTTGAGAAATGGTTGCAGGACAACCTTACCATAGTTGCTGGTATATTCATTGGGATAGCATTACTGCAGGTAAACATCACCCTCCCTGTAATGAGTTACACAGAGGAATAACTGATGAAGTGAATATGTCAGGGGGAAACCGTATATGAGAACTGGAAATGCAGTGTCAGTTGCTGTTAGAAATATAATGTTCTGGGTTTAGTAAGGGGAACTAAATGTATGAGGCTTTCTTTGTGTTAAGTAGTATTTAATTTTTATCTGTAGGGATGCATTTTTTCTTTTCAACTCTCTGCAGATCAAAACTAACACTCTGTTAGATAAAGCTTAGGTAGAGATTTTTAAGCCTGTACAGACCTAATGTTTCTGATAATGCTTAAATGAGCAGCCGAAAGCCTGTAGAGTTGACTCTGTTGAAGCAAGACTGGAACTGTTCAGTTTCCTGGAAACCAGTGGCACTATAAAAGGACCAGGGTTACAGGAGTTCTGTGATATTCTTCATTCTTCCAATTTACTGTTAATTTGATTTCTAACTCTTTTGCCTGTTTTCATACCTAAGTTCCATATAACCTGAGGAGTTGGACTTTATGAAGAGTTGTCTGATGCTCCAAATGAATAAACTGTTGTCTCTTCCAGATATTTGGGATATGCTTAGCCCAGAATTTGGTTAGTGACATTGAGGCTGTCAGAGCCAGCTGGTAAAACTGCTGAAGTAACCACAACAAGACACTGGACAACTGAATCCCTCTGAAACCTCCAGTGTGTCACTCCGACACCAAGCTGTATGGACATGGGTGACAGGGAAGCCTTCTCTCCAAAGTAGTCTCAAGTCTTAAGTTCCTGATATTGCAGTGAACTCGTGTTTCTTTGGGGTGGGGGAGAGAAGAGTGGGCTATTGAAAATCTGCTGCTCACTGACAATTTTTCTTTTCTTTTAAATCACCACTTTGAAAGCTGTTGAGCCGTGATTCTCTACTGTATTCTTGATTTTGAGTGACAAGTGGACACTTTTTTAAATTGGTGTATTCAGTGAGACAGAGTTGCATCATTGTAGTCTGTGGATATGCTGTTTATTCTTCATGTCATGAGCTCTTTGATATCTGCCAAATATTCTTCAGATAGTCTATCTCCTCACCACTCTGTAAAAGAACAATCTTCTTATTTTCACAGCTAAACAAAGCTACAGGCATAAACCCATGAAGCAGGAAGCAACTTTCTATGCATCTATTGTACAGTAAAAGAAATTGTTTTTAAAACAAGGGAAATTTTTTTTATGCAAGCTTCCAACCATCTCCCTGTAGTACTTTGAGGTTGGAATCAGCAAAGTCACAGCGAGAATTGCCTAGTTTTATCAAGATCTTTCTTCCTTCTCCACCCTTGTATGAAGGGAAAGGGGTTTTATATTTGACAAGCAAGGGTTGTAGGGCCTTTGGTTGCTGCCATACCTTTGGACATCAGTTTTTTAAGGCAAGGATGGGATGTAACTGTATAAATATATGAAAGCAGTGTGGATGTTGGGTCCAAGTGAAGAATAATGTTCAAAGAATGATTTATATATTAACTTAAAAAAAATCAAAACATATGTATCTGATATGGCAAAATCTTCTGTTTCTCTGAAATTTAGTATAACCTAATGTATTTAGGGATCCCACTAATATTGATGCTTTGACATACTTCTGCAAAACTTTTTTTGGTCTCTTCCTAACTGAGGCTTTGGTCTTTCTTTTTTTCTTTTTCTTTTCACTTGCATGAGCTGTGGAGTAAGAATCTATGACACTCCAGTGCTTTAAATACGTGCATATGTTTTAATACCGTCTAATCCAAACTTACATATTGGTAAATGCATGTGATTATGGAAAGATCATATCCCATTCTCTTGGAAGTTGGAGAGAACAGTTTTTGCCAGAGTAAATGCTTACCTCCAATGAACAATCCTTGCTATGGAGATGTCTCCCTTTCTTGCTCTAAAGGCAACAAAAAGCTTTCTTGAAGCAATGGAATAAAAGTTGTAAAATAAAAGTGTTTATTAGGATCAGCCAAGACAGACTCTTTTGAATTGGACAAAAGAGAGCAGAATTTGGAATAAAGCACAAGCAGTGGAAGAAGACTTACATCAGGCTCCATCCAGCTTAGTGTTTTTGATTTGTTCTTCTTCACTAATGATAGTGAACTTACAGACCTGACCATGGCTTGACTAGTTTTATTGCACTTTGTATGAATTTAGCTTGTTGTATGACCCTTCTCAGTATCTGCAGAACCAGTCCTGAAAGCTGCGAGTTCTCAGCTTCTGTTTTGGTCAGTGTCAAAGGGTGGGCAGCACCTCTTGGTAAGAACTTAGCATCTTTCTGAGTTGTTTCCTAAAATATGAGGTATGTGGAGTAGAAGAGAGGAATGCATTGCTTTCAAAGCTTCTGTGTTCTTGGGGATGGATGGATAGAAGGCTGATCTGGTGACCTGTTAAGGCCCTTTCTGGTCCTGTGACTTTTAAAAAATAAGTATATGTCCCTTTGCACATTTTGCCTTTCTGTGCTTTAGTTGGCCATGTTTTTTTTCCCCTCCGAAGGCTGGTGATAGCCACACCGGTGCTTCACAGATGCCTCAGACAGACCTGTTGTCCTCCTGTCTTCGAGCATTACCTCATCCTCTTCTGATTAACTCCCACTGACTGGCTCTGAATCAAGCAGTCTCCATATCCGTTGCTATCTGCTGTTAAAGGCCAGCCATGACTCAGAGTATTTTTTGAAGCCTTTGAAAACAATTATAATTCACTGTCCTTAATAAAGTTGGTTCCACCTCACCACAGTGTTATGTTTTTCTTAGCCACTCCTCAGCTTGAGGAGTTGCTGGTGTTTTCCCCCAAAGGGACACACCATTTTGCCTGATAGTGGCAGGACAGACAGATCATCAGCACCGGTACTGCTGCACTGAGACAAAATGGTGCAGGGAGGAATCAGGGAAGTGGGGTTGAGGAAGTAATTCTTCCACCGAAGAGCCTTGATTGTGACCCAGGGCTTTGGTTTGGAGGGAAAAAAAGCCTAATTGCAGAACATTCCTTGTTGCCACTGACCTTGAATACTGCTGTTGCTGCTCTGGGCTTCTGAAGACAGCTTCATTCTTCTACTTGAATTTCTGCAGTTTTACTGTATTGGCCTTCTGTCTTGTCACGCTGTTCTCTCAGTTCCAATCTGCTGGGTGTGCTATTGGCAGTGTCAGACTGATAGGAGGGTAAATGCTCTGAGGTGAGCAAATCTTGTTCTCACTACTTGCATGTACACAGATGTGCAACACTTCTGCTGAATCCCGGAATGACTGACTGTTCTTACAAAAACCACTAAATAACTTATTTTTCTAGAGGTTGTCTGTATTGCTGCAGATGTTGATCCTTCTCCCTTCCCCATTCCCAAGAGATACTTATTTTCTTCATTTTTGCAGTTGTTTGATGGATGTGTACTGAATGTTCAAAATTAGTTGTCTATATTGCATATTTAAATCCCACGTTTTTTTGTCTACAGATCAGGTAAGATGTCCTAGTAATGCCCCATCAGCAGCTGGGCTACTCAGCATCTTAGATGTCCAGTTTGGATAGCTTGGGGAGGCCTTGGAAATCAATGTATTACTGTCAGAGCCTGCCAAATACAAGCAAGCTTTCTTCCAGAAAACTTTGAAAAATTCAGGTGAGCTGCAACTAAAATGCAACTGCTGGCTACGTGGGCTCAGTGTCTAAAGCAATAAGATACAGTAGGCGCTAGGACTCCTTGGCAATTTCTAGCCTGCTTGGTGTGGTGATGGGGTGGATGTGAGGTCAGAGGTCAGTCTAGTTATCTTTAATGCAAAGTAGTTGTTTAGAAATTTGTTGTAAGTCTTATGGCCCTTTTAGAGGGTGAAGCAGCTCTGTTTGCTGGGCAGTTCCTGTGGGATGGTGGCATTGCTAACGAGGAGTGTGGTAGCTTCGGCGGAAGCTCTGGCTCTAAAGCTATTTCGATGTACCCCATTGAGCCCTGCCAAAGGGCATTGCAGTCCTTGCTCCTCTGCTTTTTAAATACTCTCGGTGTTCACAGGCCTTTCTGTTGTTTGATTTTTATTTTTTTTTAATTAATAGCCTAACAGACAAATGTTTGATTCATCTCTGTGTGACTCTTTTGGTAGCAGTAGGATCTCTTTGCTTCAAAATCCATAATTTTGATTGTGCCCTTCAGAGTTTGAAGCTGAGGGGATGCTTGCTCAAGTGTGCTCTGTCCTGAAACCCTTCTTCTTTCCCCATTGAGAGAGATGCTCATTGTAGTTCTGGTGTGTAAATAGTGTTTGAAATGTAAATAGTAGCATGCAGATTAAGTGATTCTTGCACATGACTGCTTTTCACCCTGAAAGTGTTTATTGTGGATAGGAAAGGTGTCCACTGTGAGAGTTTGCTGGTGAGTCCCACGTGGTGGTCCGGGCTGTCCCTCATGCCGGTGGTGCGGCTGGAGTGCCTCAGCCTCCTGCCCACGTCTGTCTTGTCTGGCCAGCAGGTGGGTGGCAGCACCTTGGGAAGGTGAAGCCCTGGCCATCCGTTTGGGTTCTGGGCAGTGGCAGGACCTCCCTTGCCTTCTCCCTTTGCTGCTTGGCATTAGAACAGCATTAGACTGTACAGTGGAGGGTCGGTGTCAGCACCCCCAACCATGAGGGGTTGCCATCACTTTGTGGCAGGAGTAAACATGGTGCTATAAGAACTGTCCTGGATGTCAATCTGTGTTCTTACTACTTTAGAGATGCCCTTGTTAAAATTGGTTCTGATTGATATGATTGGTAACAAAAGAAACTATCATGTGTATTTTTGATTCTGTTTCCCTTCTTGCTGTGTGTGCCTTTTGGGTGCATTGAAATGGCAGTTCTTCAAAGACCTAGGAAGGAAATTAGACCTCAGAAGGTGTCAAGCACTCCTGAAGGTTCCAATTCCTCCCTCCCATTTTTGTTTTCTCTCTGAATCTTTTTCATATACCTATAATAGGTGATGAAACAGTCTAAAGCAAATAAAACAATACTACCCTCATCCATTAGCTCCCAAGTTTTGCCACGTGAACAAAAGAAATAAAAAATCAGCCTCCCTTAACATGCAGGATAAAAAGAAGTGTTGTGACTGCTAGTGTGCACCAGGCAGCACTGCTAGCTGTCCTTTGTGTTTTGGCAATATAAATGTGTTAATAAAAAGCTCTACCCATACGTATGTTCATGTTCATACTGTGTACGTAGAAGAGATGGATCTGAATGCTACCTTGAGCTCTGGGCAGATTTGGGTTTTGTGACTCAGACCCATTTCTGGTATGTATATTCCAGATTAGTTTCGGCTGAATCTCTCTGTCTGGTTCATCCTAAGGCAAGGTGTCGATATTTACCCTTTGTGTATCATTCCTTTTTATACGAATGTATTCTCTTGTGTTCCTTTTTTTATCAGTTGTAAAATTGATTGTAAAAGCCAACTACACTTACCGATTGAAAGTATTGCTATAACAGAACTGCATGCCCAGTAGAGTTTGACTTGACTTTAGTTTTCTGATTTCAGATTGGTTCCCTTCAGTCTAGGAGAAAAGCATAGATCAGGTGCATAATGTATTACTTGTCATCTTTAGCATTAGACTGTGGTATTGTATCACATGCTGATCTCAATGGATGTAACTGGAGTCTACTTAGGAAGTTAATGCGACTTCCTGGTAATTCATTTTAAGCTATTGAAAGTGGTCTTGGTCATGCTACTTGTGTTCTTGGGTTTTTGTTTTTTAATAGCATTTTTTAGGAATGTTTTAATACACTTATGATGGACAATACAATAGTTTTAATAGTTGTGCAGTATTCTGTATTTACTTGAAGTAAATCATTTTATATGCAATTTGTTAGATAATTACAATTTTATAAATAAAACTGTGTGAAATATGATGTTGTGAATGTGTACTCTTAATGTAGCACTTAACAATACAAAGATGCATTTGTGCAAAATTCCTCCAGGAAAAGACCCTTTACCTCCCTTCCTTCAAACTAACAGGGGAAATAAATCCCCAAGTCTCTCATCTATGGTGTAGGGTACTGTGTTCTAATTAAGTCACAAAACACGATCCTGTGTCTGCTGTCAGCTGTTGTTGAACTCTCTGGCTAATGAACATGCTCTGCTTCTTTCCAACAGGTTGTTGGTGTTCCTCAGGCTGTTGTGGCTGCTCTCTCCCCAGAATCATTTTGGTGACCTTGAAGTGTTGATAAGTTTCTGCTTTGCAGGAAGCAGCACAAAGGGGATTTGTCATGACTTAATTAAACCTCTAAAAAGGGATGTGGGAATTTTATTTAAGCTCAACATGTCCTTAAACAGATGTAGTGAGAGCTGGCTTATTTTATTTGTGCAGCTAAAAACGAGTAATGATTTATGTTTCTTTGGACAGAGGAGGAAGCAGCCCCCTCTTTTTTTTTAAAGTATTTAAAAAACTGTAGATTTTTAGAGATGACCACCAGGACCAATCTAAAAGCATGTCTCTATATCCAGATTGAAGTCGAGTGCCTTTTATGTATTTCAGGCATATACATTTATCTGCATGTAAGGAAATGCATTGGCAAAGAAAGAATGTAAATGTGGATGCGTTGGGGTGGTGGGGACAGATGACCAGGAATGACACAGTAATGACCAAATCAAATAAAAAAAAGAAAAGCCAAGGGTACTGGCTAATAGATGTGACACACTTGGATAAGCCATGATGGAGGGGCTACCTGCCATCTGTCAGGCTCTTAACAGACTTGCACACTGTTTCTTGAAGTTGAAGCTGGTTACTGCTTTTAGGACTTCTGAAACAAATGACCTTTCTAGGTCTCATGGTCTCGTTTGACCAGTGGGTGCTCTGGATCCATGTTGTTGGGATTTTTGCCTTACCCAGAGTGAAACTTCTCCTTGTAATAGGGACACTGTGAAATGTAAAAACATACAAACGCTTTTTATCTTCCTGACTTGTGTGATGCTAGGTCTTGCAAAATTTGTACAGATGCAGACAGGCGTAACACACGAGGCAGATACTGGGGCAACAGGGAACATTTTAGAAAAGGAGCAATGTCTGGCATCACTGTCCTGAAAACAGTCAGATGAGCAGAAGATATCAAGCTTTGTGGAGATGTAATCTGTCTAGTAAACATACAATTGGAGTTATTGTCAGCAGTTTCACGTCAGTTGCCTCCAGTTGAGTAGTGAAATACATGTGATAGTAAATACATGTGATCCTTAGATCCCATTTCTGTTTTTAAAGGTGCTCAGAGGATAAATGATTTACCAGCTACATGGAAAGAACCTGCAGACTGCAGCATGCCTCAGGACAGCGCAGTGTTTATGTGGCCAGATGCTGTCCCTTCCGTCACCTCCTTCTACTGTGACATACACCCATATGTTTGCCTTTATGCAGACTTTTCTTAGGCTCAGCACAGATTTTATTTAAGAATATAAGTCATTTGATATTCCATCCAGGGAAACCATCTGAAGGTAGGGCATCACTGTTGGCCTGTGTTTGTGTTTGCTGTTAACTGGTATCCCTGCTGAATGTTTGATGATGGGAATACGGCTAATGCTTAACAGCAGCTCCAGTCAGAAAGCCAGGCTAATGGGAATTTTGTCACAACATTGTCGGTTGCAACCAGCTCATGTGAGCACTTTCAGCTTATGCCAATGTCAAAAGGAATAGTCTCTGTCTAGAACCAGGTAGGTCACTGATAACTGGCTTTTCAAATGTATTTTGGGATCTAAGTCAATTTCTGTACCTGAGAAAACTTGGGCTTCTGAGGGCCTATGAGCTATCATTGTAAACACACTGGTTAGGTTCAGCAGCAGGGCAGAGGTTCTGTGTTATTTGGAGCTTGATGTCACTGGGTCATGATCTCTGTTCACAGCACTCTGTCAGTGGCTTTGTTGCCCTATTGCTAGCAAATGCCTTTTTGAAGGCATTTGGGTTTGGGGTTTTTTGTTGTTGTACAGCTTGGTATTAGAGGCTTTTTCTGGATGTTTCTGGCACTGGATTAAATGATTAAATGGTTGTGGAATCTCTGCAGTGTGAAAACTCCTGTAGCATCTGCTGTGTTTTTCCAATTACTTGGCATGGGATCACATGGGTTCTTGAACTTTAGGTTTGCTGCCTCTGCTGATAAAAAGGGAGCCTGAAACTTCTGAGGTTAGCAGTTCAACACCTGAAATGCTGAATTCACTTCAAAATGTTACAGCTTTTATGACCTTTGTGCATGGTGGGCTTCAGCAAGGTAGGCAATGGTATCGCACAGTCCAAAGCAACATCTGCTGGCTTGCTGGAAACTACTATCCTAACTGCTTCTTTTGCCAAAGTGTTGTCTGCTGGTTTGCTCATGGGCATGTTACAAACCTACAAAGGAGCAGCTGTGAGATATGATGCTCAAACTGGCAATTTTCCATCTCCCATACCTAGGAAAGGAGAAAAAGGAAGTCTCTTGCATCCTCCGTTTCTCACTCGATGGGCTTCTGTTGAAAAGCTGCTGCAAGATACACCCTTAAAATTCCATCTACAAAAAGCTCCCAGCAAACAAAGAAGCAATCCCAAGCAAGCCCAAGAGCACTCACACACACATGGCTTCATAGGATAAGGATTGTATCATGCACTGCTGCTAAAACACGACTGTTACGCCACAGAGTGCCTCTGTGTGAGCACACACAGTGAAAGTGGCTGGAACAGTTTCCTTTGTAACTACTCAGCTGAAAGGCAGTGATTGCATTGGGCCAGAGCCAGGAACAAACCCAACTCCTCACCTGCGCACGGCAGTGCAGTCGTGGCTTCTGCGTGGCATTAACAAAAGAGGACAAACCCCAGGGTAAAGTGAGAGCACTGAAATTTTTATTTTGTTACCTCTAGGTACCACGAGTTTGACATTAATTGGCAAGACCAGTGAATGAGCAGCAGTACATTGCATTCAAACCTGAATCTCTGAAGCACCAAAATTTGAGCTAGATTTACTTCTTAATCCTATAGTCAGCACACTAGTCTGGACTTGCTGCATCTCATATTGTCCCTAATTTAGTAGTACATTGTTATGCAGTTAGGGGGCATGAGGAAAGAGTCAGTTGTGTAGTACCACTTCTACATCATCATAGGACTACAACATGCACATTCTACTATGTGGCCCAAGCAACAAGAATACAAGTAGAACAGTTACGGGTGGAGACAGGTTCATGTTAACACCACCTATGAATTTGTAGAAACCTTTTTGGACGGGTACCTACAGCAGTTCATCAATTTGTGTGGGAACATTACACGCATGCACGAGTGATACAGTGGAAAACATAGCAGGAGCGGCAGCAGGACGGAGGACAAAGGTGAAATCTGTGATGGGATGCACTGGAAACAAGACCTTCCTCAGCTTTCTACAGCAAGTCTCTGCTCTGTTAGCGAGGCCTGCTGGGCAACAGTTTTGTTCTCATGGCTGCGGAGTTTTGATACGACTTCTAGAAATGCCATGCTCTGCACTTCTTTTTGGAGAGGCTCTGGAAAAGGAAATATTAAAAATTAAACGGAAATATTATTTCTGTGCAGGTGACTGAGCATTGGAACAGGATGCCCTCACTGGAGATAGCAACAACTGTCTGGACACAATCCTGTGCCACGTGCTCTGGGATGACTCTGTGATTCTGTGAACACAGAGTGGTTGGCAATATCAAGTTCAATATGACACCAGATACCCTGTAACAAAGCACAGTAACAAAAGCAGTGACCAGATAATTAAACTGACCAGTAATTAAACCAGTGGAACTGCTAGTCTTTGTGGAACTATACTGGGGTCTATTACTTTAAAATGAATACACAGATCTGTTTACAGTAGAATGCAGAACATGTAAATGTAAATACTCACTGTGTGGAGACAGTGATGGAAATGGTTTAGAGGCAACAGAACTGGGAGAGGTGTACTTTAGTATTTTCCCATGTAAATAACATGGCTCTTGGTTAAAATAGTTAAAAAAAATACAAAACTTAAAAAATTAATACCAGGGTTGCTCAGTTGTTATTCTTGTGTCCTCCCTGATTTTACACAGGTCTGTTCATTAGGAAGAAGGGCAGAACACTGGGTCAGTCAAGTGCTGGGCCTACACTTCACAGCTGCATAGTGCAGTAAGGTGCTGTCTGTTCTCCGGGAGCAGGGTAAGGAGCCTCATGTCCAGGCAGAGCTTATAGTCTGGTGGCAGGCTCTGATGGTCAGATAACCCTAAAGACCCTTCCCTAAGATAAGACTGATCTGTACTCTGATGGATTAGAGAGACAGGTATTTGACTTTAAATAACCCTGTCAGTCTTGCAGGTGACAAGACTCAAGGAAGAGAAAATGCAACTGTCAGGCAGAGAATTTCTGAAGGTGAGTATTTCAGTTGGAAGCAGGTAGGAATACACACAGAAATGTCACAGTGAGGCTGAGTGGGAACCTTTGGCAAAAGAATTCTGCTCAAAAATGGATGGATAATTCTTAACATGACTTAAAGCGAATGCTTACTGGGAGCTGAGGCTTGTTAGCAAATTGTGAGCACAATCTTTGCACACTGAGGTGTGCATACTCTCTAAAACCAAGTTTTTGTTCCTATAAGCTGGCAATAATACAGCATTCACATGCATGGATGTACAGTCACCAGAATTACACTTGCCTGAGGCACAGTGAACTTTGTTTAAGAAAAAGAAGCATCACTGTTTACAGAGACAGCATATGCCTACCTATGGTAACTTTTAATCAATTAAATTGCATTGCTGTAAACTCATCTCCAGAGAACCTTCAAATACTTCACATTTGGCAAGTCATGTGCAGACAGGGTCTGCGTTTCCACCTTTCTGTACTCAAACCAGTTCTTTGTCATCTTAGTAGTCTGTAAATGCCTGAAACCTTTATGAAATGAAATTTGTTCTCCTTTCACAGACTAAATACTTCTTAAAGAACTGAAGAAATGTAGTAACTTCTTGATATCTCAGGTGGGAATCACATTTCCTCCCATGATACCTTGCTCTTTTTTGGTTTGTGGTTGGTTTTTGTTTGTTTGCCCACACACAGGTGGGAAGTTGCAATATCAAACCACAGCCTGCTACAGCACCCTGAAAACAACTGACCTTTAGCAGAGGTTGAGCTCAGAGAGATGAGAGTTTACAGTGTCCAGCACTGATGTGTGTTAATGCACATCCTGCTCATCTTTCAAAGCAACCTGAACAGTTGTGCCTGGTGGACTGAGCACATGAGGGCTGCCAAGGGAAGGACTCTTCCTAGTGAGGATCCTTCCCAAAGCCCCATCACACATCAATTGCAGGGAACTTGTGGCTAAAGATGAAAATAAAGTTCTTGTTATATGCATAATTGCAAAGACAACCTGATATTGTACAGCTTTAAATGCTTTTCATTTTTTCCTATCAAGGTTTGAGCTAGTTGCACTCTGCAGAAGCCAGAGTCCAATTTCTATAGTTAATATCCAAAACTAATATAACAGCCTCTTCCTTGACACTATAAATAAAGAGTGTCATAGTAAATTGAACCTTTTTGTGTACATTCCTTGTGAACAGAAAATCAGTCTCAGTGTGTCTGCACTTGCTCTGTGTTCAGGCTCTAGGAAGGAACTAATATAAATCTCAGGAAACAGCCTCCCCTGAATACTCACCAGATCCTATAAGAGCACAGATCAGCACCATGGAGTTGTATTTTATTTCTGGAGCACTCCTGTCGTCTGAGAGCAGTCTGTGTAGAATCTGAACAAGCTGAGCATTTTCAAGATCCTTTTCAGCAGTGACTGGAAAAAAGTGAGAAGTTTTAAGTCTGTAAGTGCTGCTTGCTTTGATGCTTCTGTGTGTTAGCTGTTTACTAAAACATGGATCTCCTACTGGAGTGAAAGTGGTGCTGTGGTATATAACTCATTGGTATAAAACTGAAGCACATATCTGATGGTATGACAGGAATCACAGCTCTTGTTATAAAAATGTAAAGTTGCCTGACTGCTTGAAAGGAGAGTAAGAGTTTAATGACAAAATCCAGTCTTAAATGTGCAGTGAGCTGATGGAAAAGCCACCAGGCTTTCTACTTATTTAGGCAGGCACCGGCAATATTTCAGTTTTCGAGACTTCCACTGCCTGAATTTGCTTTTGGGAATCCTGTCTGAGTAAATATGTGATTGTGTAGTTCTCAATTCCATGGCAGAGGGAGCTCAGGGTCCATTATAAATGCTGTGAAAAACTTTTTAAGATCACAGTGTGAGTTATTACCTCTGTAGCTTTCTAAGAAACATTAGATATTGAATTTGGGCTTAGCCTTTAAAAGCCTGAAGAAAACACAAAAATACTTAGATGATTCATGTGAATGGGAATATATTTCCTTTTAGTTATAACAATTCCCTGATGTATTGGCAGTGATTTTGAAGCTGAACAGAGTATTTCTGCAGCACATGTGTGGTGGCAAAAGATGAAATCAAGAGCAAAAATAAGTAATGTTGTTTGTTTAGTTCCCTCGTTAATAAGCAAGGATAAACAAAATCTCTGTTGGACATTCACCTTTCTGTTTGGAAGGCTGAGGTACTACAAATACAGGTCAAGCCATGTAATCATCTCTGCCTTCATATGGCAACTCTTGCACCTATTTCTGTGGAACTTAATGAAAACAATTTTGGGGATGTTATCCACCTCTGTGCATTCTCTGACCCTTACTGATTAGGTAAGTGGAGGCTCTATTTTCATTAGCTCAGCTGGTTGGGGCACGGTGCTGGTAATGCAAGGGTTGTGTTCAATCCCTGTATGGGCCACTCACTGAAGAGCTGGACTCAGTCCTTGTGGGGCCTTTCCAACTCAGAATATTCTGTGATTCTGTGACCATTCCAGTGTAGGAACATAGTCAGGTCACATATTCTCTGTTGTAAAGTATGTTCACCTTCTTTTGGGTTTTATCTAAAATCAGAGTTAAAGGGCCTTTCTAGCTCATGCCATCACCTACCAGCAGAATGATGGAGCAGATACTGTGAAACCAGCAGTCTCCAGTTTTATGCATAACATGATGTCCTTGCTGTGTCTGCATGAACCACCATGCATTGCTGTGCTGCCCACAGGCAGTGGAAGGAGGAGGCTGTTCCACACTGCCAAAGAAACCTGCACAGCTCTCCCTCTATGGCTTCTCATGGGCACAGACTGGAAAGGACAGAGGTGCAGGGAGCTGCCGGGATACTCACCTAACTCTAACGCCGCTATCAATGCCAGTGCAACGAGAGCTTCATTTTGCATTATTACGTGTTCGCTGGTCGCCATGGTTACTAAATGCTTGATGCCACCACTCTGTACGATGGTCCTAATTACATCCTAAAATAAATAACACAAAGATAAAAAAATTCCGCATTGCATACAAACTGTATCAAATAAGGAAATTGTCATGGAGGCTGTGTTATCTTTGGGTAAGGATACTCATCGGCTTTATGCACATAGAATCACTTTATACATCAAATGTACACACACATAGGCCTGCCTACTATCTGCTGCTACTCTACAGTGTATTAAACCAAGCCAGGTAACCCCATGACTCAGTTAACACATAACTAACTTTTCCAGGTCATAAGGTGTAACTCAACTTCTCATGATGTGCCATCAATTACCAAACAATGGAGTGTTCAAAGTTCCCAGTGAACCATGTATTTGGGATAAGGAAACACAAGAACATAGTTTTAATAAAGTTATTAAATCCATTATCTCTCTCCATGAATTTTCAGTGTTTCTTCAAAATGTTCAGAGGTGAGATCGTAACTATTACACCTTACTATGTGACAGAAGTGGTGTATTTTAAAAGATGTATTTAGAAATGAGCAGGAAAATGAGCAGCAGACTCTAAATATTGTGGAATTCTCCTTCAAATACAAAGGAGGTAAGGAAAGGGTAGGTATGGGATACAAACATGCTCGTTTCTCTTCTAAAGCACTTATTAAAATGAATTGCTGCCCAGTACACCGGAAATTAAAATGTTGACTTGGTTAAATGTCCCTAAAGCAGTTAAAAAATACACAGCTGGGATTCTGTTTTCAAGGCCAAAATTTGATCCAGCCTACTTATGTGACAAAGGATAAATAAAGATTTCTGCTCTCTGCAGGTTATTGCTATTTATTATTTTAAAAGTGATTTTGCATCTAATATTTTCATCATTTTATGTCCCAGAAATACTTGCAAAATGTTTGCCTGAAAAATCAGGTAACTTGGCATGCTAAAAAGGAACTGTTCGAGGAAATATGGTTTAGGTTTTATTATTTTTAATTTGTCCTGTGGGTGCACAAAGTTTTGAAATAGCATTTATTTCCTGAAACAAGAATCTGATTTACATATTTAATCCATCTGTTGAATTTCCATTTAAAGCACACATCCCTTTCTATCTCCGGCCACAAGCCAAAACTGAACACCTGACACATGTATTGGGTATGAATTAAGTTCCACTGCTTGCACAGGCTTTGCAGTGGCATTGTTTATGCAAGGAAACAGACACAGTATAGTCATAATCCTTGAAAACTGAAATATTTTTAGATAACCATACTGAAAATGCTAGTGGCACAAGTTGCAGCCTAATAACAGTATCACATTTAAACCCTTTCTTTTTTTTCCTGAATGGCATAATTTATGCAAGCATTTAAGTGTTTTTATATTTTTTCACACTTGCAATGATGTGTTTTATTATTTGTGATTTTCTGGAACTCCAAAGTAGTTTTGAGACTTTGAGACACTCCAGGAGCTGCTAAGTTCTGTTTGAATTGGTGTGGAATTTTGGCTATATAAGCCTTAAGGATCAATCAGCACCTTTGGCATCACAATTTTATATTTTGTTGGTGAACGTCAGCATTTAAAAGGCAAAACAGATGACAGCCAACAGGTTTGGTGCTAGTGTGGCTGAAATCACAAGTACCTACTCATTTTTTTTGGAATGACTAAAACTACTGAACTACTCTTGCCTTTGTAAATATTACCACAAATCCTTTAAAGTTAAAAGCCAAATCCAAATCTGGCATGCTGCAAAGAATCATATAGTTATACTCATATTCAAACCTAGAGGGCAGCAAAAGCTTAAAAACCCCACCCTCTCAGCTCTGTTTTCTTCTTCCTGTCAAGTTTCATCTATGCGTACATAAACCACACACAAATTAATTCACCTGTGAGAATTCCGTTAACTTCTGTACTAAAATCTATTTGATGCCCTCAGTAGTGTCTCTGTATTTAGAACTGACTTCTGTTTTGCTGTAGAGAGTACTGATAAAATCTTGTATCTGTGGTGGTGTTTGCCATCCATGCATGTTGGGGATTGTTGGGTGGGGGTGTAGAAAAAAAGGAGGACCCAGAGAAATGAAACCTGATCAGTTTTAGAGGCTTAACATAGAATGAAGAATGGGTATTTGACAGAGACAGTAATATTGGAGACCAGGAAAGATTTAAATCCCTGTAAAGCCTGTTGATTTGCTCTTGGAGAGGCTGAGTATAGATCGGGCCCACACTACGGTTTTCACTCTAAATGCCATGCATGAATGAAGAGGTCACTGTTACACTCCAAGCTCTCCAAATCACACTGTCTATTTAAGCTCAGTGATGCAGCCTGGGTTCATGTTGGTGAACAGGCTAAAGGAAGTCTGAGCCTGAAATAACTTGTCTGCAAAGGAGATGCATTTTCCCCTTCTAAGACTCTGCTTTGCCTAGTACTCTCCAGAACAAGGACTTGGACTGCTTAAATAAAGATATCTGATTGAAAGGTATTGAAGGTCATAGGATGGAGAGACAAGTTTCTCTTAGTATCATACTTTTTGCCATGTACAAGCAAGCTGTTAGGATCTGGGATAAATTACCATTTCTAATGATCCATCAGAATCTTCTGACTCTGAAATGTGCAGAACTGAAATATGAAGAGCAGGGGGACAGACTATTTCTGGATCTCATTTTATATAAATATATAGCAAATTCATAGCAACTGAGGTCAATGATTCTTCATATATAACATCATTAAAACATGGAAAATATGGCATGCTGAACTTCTGCAGGATCCATCAAAGATAAAAATAAGCCAAGACTTGGGCAGAGAAGTAACACACAAATACCCAACCTGGCTCTCTAGAAGGATTGCATGCTGGAGGATCAGTTACTGACAGCAAGTGCAGAGGCAGTTCTTAGTCGTTACAAGCTGAACATTTTCACCACTAACTTACTTTTGATTTGCTGTGTCGTATAAGCGCAGAAAGTAGTCTGTTGGACTCTCCCATCACACCTGCGTGATCCTTGGCTTCACACCACTCCACCAACCGTTCCACCAGTTTTACATTTTTGCCCAGCTGTTCAGCTGCTTCTGCTACACGATGCCGGAGCCAACAACACAACAAAAAAGTTGTCACTTTTTTTAAGCAAGTGCTAGAAAAACAAGCTGAAAGTTACTAACTGGAAGGCTTAGTAGAACTTCACTAGCTTGCACTAAAACAGTGGGGGAAGTCTAGATTGTGTTGAAGCAAGTAAAGCCAGTAAAAATAGAAACAAAATACAAAAAACATTCATAATCCAACACCTTCTCAGCCCAGTTAATGAGGCTCATGCATTGATTAAGTGCAGGGAAATGCACGTGATGTCACCGTGCCAGGTGAGCTGTTGTGAGCTAGCTCAAAAATTTAAAACCAGGAGGGACCTCTGCCAGAAGGGAGATCTGTGGTCAGACAGATCAGGTTTGATAGACTAAGTCATGTAAGTTCCTTTAATGAATTTCTGTTTCACATCTAATAGCTTTGCTAGAACTAGAATGGATCTTAAGAAAAAATTTGCAGGACTGGGTCAAAAATATATCAGCAGCTGATCTACCTTGTTAACTACTTCTGGGGTTTAGCAGACTTCTGATTTTATAAATCCTCATCTTGGAACGAGCTGTCAACTAAAAGGTGCTTTTTCTTTTTGAAATTGCAGTCTATCAGTTAATAAGAGTATTAGCTTGTTCCAAGGAATGAGGGATAGTGAGGAAATGTGGTAAGTGAACAGCAGAACAGGAGTGTTGCTTAAAACACTCACACCTCATTACATACTTATAATGTGACAGTGTAAAGAAGTTCAAAAGTAAATAAGCATTTGACACCTATTTGGAAGGCCCTTACTAGTCAGTTTAGGAGTTCTGAAAAAAAAAATAGAAATCAACCCACATTCCTCTCCCTGTGCATATGCATCAGATTTATTCCAAGACTTCAGGAATAAAATTAAAAAAAACTCTCTGCTTCTCTCTTTCAAGAATCTTGGCAGCTTATCACAGACTCAACCAAAGAGAATCACTTAACATAGAGAACAGTTTATTTTTACCTTGTGCATCTATTAACATTCTTAATGTTCCCAGCAGCTTGAACTGAACAGGGGGCATCTCCGATCTGAGAAATTTCAATACAGCTTCTGCAACACCAGCTGAAAGCATCTTAGCCTTATTTACAACTGCATGAATAAAGAACAGAGATTGATCTCAAGAACATTTCTGGAGGATGCAGTTTATTTGCAAGATGGTCTTGAAGCAAATTTTCAGACATGGTTTGAAAAATAGGTTGTGAGCACAGACACAGGTGATCCTGTGTTATGGAAAAATGTCACAGTTCCTAAGGCACAGCTGTGAAATTAACTGCTTTTTCCTACCATGCATGTCTAATTTTTAGTGTTCAGCCTCAACACAAACTCAGGGCCAGACTTCTCCACTTGGTCTAGAAAAGGCATCTTCCACAAAATGCATCAGGTAGAAGACCATACTAATACCTGCACTCCAAATTATGAGGAGACTTCCTGACTCCCAAGAACACCCCTCTATTTCTCACAGGCAAAGGAACTAAAGCATCTAATTAGCAGAATAACCTCTTAGCCAGTTCCAATACTTTATAAAAAAAAACACTGGCCTGGCATATCTGGAACCTATAGTCCTTTTAGTGCCCTCCACTCTCCCTCAACCTCTCTTTTATTCCCCCCACCAGTCTATGTCCTCCGCTTTCACAGAGCTCTCTGAAATGTATTTAAACAAACCTTGCCTAATAGTATTTTGAAAAAAGTACTTATTTTGATATTCAAAATAGTGTTTTAACAAGCAACTCATCACTGAGGTCAGTTATTACTTGCTCCTTTTCCTGTAACAGTGTACAGGTGAGCTTATGTAGGTCTCTGGCAGACACCCTTGAGTACAGGCTACCGGGAAGCTGATTGATGGAAGTGAGAAGAATGACCCACCTGAGAATGGTAAGCAAACCACAGACCACTAAAGCTGAGTGGGCTTAGTTATGTATGCATGATCATTTCTACAATGTTATGGTTTGTTAAAACAGAAAACAGTAAAATAAGCTTAAATGGATGATAGCCTTATTTTTGCCTTGCACAAGAAAGCATACACATGTATTACAAATTTCCCTTGTTTTTTATGTGTGTGTGCTCTACCTTTTATGCTTGGGTAAACAAAACTCACACCAATTAAGCTATTAAAAATGACAAAATTAGCATTCAGTTCACTGCCTACAAACAGTACCTAATTGCAATAGGCTGGCTATTCTAAAAGTCTACCTCCATCTCTAATTTGGCCATTTTCAAAGCCTCAGGAAGTTACAGTAAGGTGCATTGTTTCAACAAAGTGGGCACTGGTCCCTGGTGGGAACCCTCAGCTGTCATATGGATCCCAAACAAAGCAACAAAAAAGACTATAATGCAGTGCTCTGGACAAAAAGGATTGAGAAATCATATCCAAGGCTTCGTCACCTCCCTGCCTTTTACAAAGCTGCCCTTTCCTTGGTGGGGGATACTGTGGGATCAAAGTGGCAAAGGACGGTCGCTAGGCCTGTGATGTATTTTGAGCTGCTGTGCAACAGACACAAAAGCAATGACAGGCCAGTGTGACCTGCCTCTCGGCCTGTCGGTCAGTCCTCACCCCCTCATTCCCCAGGAGGTGCTGTGGGAGACAGGAATTTCACCTTGGGGTAGTTAGCAATGCAAAGAGAGGCTCACCAGGAATAGCCAGGTTTCTGAGTGCGCTCAGTGCAGCGTGCTGCACAGTTACATTTCCATCCTCCACATGTCTGTCTAGCAGATCCATCAGCTTTTGAACTATGCCATTATCCACCATATGGATGCAGTTTCCGTCTGCGCGAGATGAGACAAGTCACTTGTGAATGGAAGATTATGACTGAGATTTTTATGATGGTGTCTTACGAATGGAAGGGTTATTTCCTTGCTCCTTTCTAGATTTCACCATTTAGAATTTGACCACCACCATCAATGGGAGTTTTGCACTGCTCATGAAAAACATAGAGGAGTGACAGAAGAAATACTGAAGGCAGAAATCCCCTATGCCTCTCTACAAATGCGAAACAGTATTTTGAAAGTAAACTTAATGCTTTTCAGGATTGTAAAGTAAAAAACTACTGATGTTGCTGTATAAACACCAGCTTTACTGTGACACAGTTTTTGTTTGTAGCTGTATAGGCAGAGCATGATAGAAGGGCACACATAAATTTACATAAGCTATTATGGCATGTTCTTACCATTTCTGGCAAAATTTGCAATAGCCAGTGCTCCTGCAAGCTGTAGTTGATGACTATTGGAAGGAATCCATGAAAGCACTCTTTGGAACACACTGCCTTTTCCTCCTTCAAATAACTTTTGCATGGATTCATCTGGGGTAAAAAGCACAGACAGTCAGCAAACCAAAAAAAGTGTTAGGGAGACTTCTCTTTTTATTTGTATAGCTCTGGTGGTTCCACTACAATTAATCCAGTCCTGCAGTGGGATGAGGGACAAAATCTGACCTGTTAAACATTTGCCTGGCAGGCCGCTGGTCCTCTGGGTTATTTAGGAAAGTAATAAATAGTGAAATTCTGCAGCCAAACAGCATTACAAGTATCTGCTGTTGCTTTGCAGAAGACGGGGACAGTCCACACTTACCTCCAAGCAATAACAGAACCATAAGATCAGATGCTGTTTTAAGCTCTGCAATATCATCCTCTTTGTCACTGTCCACAGTCTTCTGGACGATCTCAAGTAAGCACTCCACCAAGCCTGCTTCAACCAGCTGCAGCTTAATGACATCTGAAGAATAGCATGGATAACAGGAGTCAGAATCAGGATTTTAAATACATTTATTGCACACACAGAGAGGACAGACTGTGAGAAGTAGCAATGTCAATGGTTTCACTGACAGCTTGTGTACATTAACGTGCAACTTCTTTATTTGCAATTCTTAGGGCCAACTTTTGTTGTCAGTCACCGAACAGGCGGTCCCTGGACTGCCTTTAGAGCACAACCATACACTGAAGCCATATGGAGCTCTTCACTTCTCAAAAATGACGATATTTCCCTACAGCAAGCTTCTGGCATCTCAGTTGTGACACAACAGACTCATAAGGACTGCACTGTGTTCATGCTTTCCAAAGACTTTGGACTGTGCTGCAGATCAAACTTAGGATTTCTTACTCTATTTCATGTACAGAAGCACTACTGACTTCACTGAGATAAGTATAAAATACAGAACTTTTTACTGAAATCTTAAGAGCAAGCAATTTCTTTTAGCTGAGACTATTTTGGCCATTCACCAAAGGGCTGCAGGAGAAGTACAGTAAGGCCAAATCCAAAAGGCTGGGTCTGGAGGGAAGTTTACTGTGATTGAAGCAAAACTGGAAATTGATGAGGCAAACTCATTTCTTAGTTGTTATTGGAAACTAGGCTCAAAAAGTTAATAAATATGTTTTTCAGGTGGTGGCATAGAACCTGGGAACAAATATTTTTGCTGTTGTATCTACAACAAAATCTTCAATGGATACTTCCCTGTGAACTTGGAGCTGGGAATTTCCTTTACGTGCCTAAACTTCCTTTCTGTTAAGAGGGAACGGCAGGTTGTCTGAAGCTGTTCTTAGGACTTTTCATACATGAAAGTGATCATGGTAGGTTTTACATGCTGGTTTTGGAAAACGCAGTCACAAAGCTCTGCAGAAGTTTACAAAGAAATGGATTTCTCTCAGGATTCTACACGAAATGGTGTTTTAATAATAAGCTGTTTAACCCAAGTTAAAATATTTGAAAAGGCGAAAGCTTTGAAAATATTTTTTTCATATAGTTTACAAGCCACAGATGGGAGAGGAAGTGTGTTCTACCTCTGGTGAAGGACGTGTCTGACTCTCAATTTCCTGGTGTCACTAGGCTTCTTGCCTGAGTAAAATTCATTGCTCCTCTAAGAGCAGCTGACCTTCTCATGAACTTTGTTAGGGAATGTGAAATAGCCAGTTGGGACTTTTTTTAGATAGGCACTTTTGCACTGAGGTGCTTTAAAAAATAGAGAATTCCCTTAGTTCCAGAATACTGATTTACAGATGTTCTGTGATTTGAAACTGAAATTGCTGCACCAGTGTGCTTAATCAACAACTAAATTAAAAAAAAGGCTTAGAACACCCTGACCACCAAAATCCAGACTCAGCAAATACTTCATTTACATGTCTTCCTTCTGACCTATTGCTAATTATCTACAATCAAAAGCACCTAAATAGTACCAGCACAGTGAACTCATTTAAGTATGTCTTGAATTCACAGTGGAAATGTTCAGCTGACTACATCTTAACAAGCACCTGGGTTATGGTCAGAGCAGTGAACTTCTCAAATCTTACTGCAACTAAAAAACACAGTCCAAGAAAAATTAAGCATTTGAACTGAACTATGTCAAACACACAGAAAGTTCAACCCTTTTCCATGTCAGTCTCTGAGAATAGAATATCTCAGAGCAATTAGCTAGTTCTTATATAATAAATGAATATATTTTGTAAAAACGTGCAGATTTAGAACTGAAAAAAGGAATTTATTTCCCATACTACTTAAAAGTCAAAATAACTTTTTAAATTAAAAAGTTATCTTAATTTATACAATGTAAAACAGATACACAGTGAGTGTGTATGTACAACAGAGTAGAATGAAACCTAAATAGAGTTTGCAACTTTATCTAATAATTTATTCAAGTCAAACAAATTTCAATGCTGAGGTGATTAAAACAAGGTTATAGAACCATCAAATACTGTGATGCCTTTCATTCGCAGAACTATTTCTCACTTTGGTCCAGTTCCACCTGTTAACTCATTTCTGTGTTTCCACTGAGGGCAGATGATAGATCATACAAACCCCTCTGGCAGGATCCTTTGTTCCTCTGAGAGGAACATCCCAGAGGGCTGACCAGGCATACATCACTTCCTGCTCTGGCTTGAGCAGTGAATGAAACTCCTGGGGTTACCATAATATAGGCCACCAAACACCCAAATTAAATTCCAAGGATCTCTCAATGAACAGTAAGGGAAGAGCGTCCAGCTCTTAGCTCTGCAATTAACATGCCCCTAGCAAAAATAATGTCCATAGGAAATGGAACTGTCAGTGGCTCTGTGATTCCAAGAAATGATGTCCTGGTGCTGCAATTGTCTGTGAGCGCTTGAGCCAGCATTTGCAGACTAATGTTGTAAAGCCCTCTAAAAAGCAACTTTTGATATTCCCACTGTGGGCACAGGGAAATAAAATACAACATAATCGTGTACAGAGTGAATTAGAGATGGAATTAGCATCAGCAATTTGTTGTCTCCTGTCATATGCTTGACAATTAAGACCTATTCACTTTGCACGAAACTACCATCACAAGGATCAGCCATGGTGGCTTCTGAGCAAGTCAGCCAGTTACTCTGCATTCAGTCCCTGAAAAAGACACTGATATACCACAATACACAAAATGGAATGAGTAAAAGACAGTGTAAGAGAAAGAAATTCTCACCATTTTCTGCCAAGGGAGCCAAAACTTCAAAAATCATCTCTTTTTTATCATGCTCTATTTGCTTCTTGAACAGTTTCACAAGCTCTTCAGCAATGTTTGTGTAGGCAAACTGCTCCTTACTTGACTCTGTGAAGCAAAAAGAAAAATTCAGTATGAAGTAAAAACAAACCACATCAAAAGCAGGACTATTTCTTTTCTTTTTGTTACCAGGTTTATTCAGTAAGATGACTAATGGTGCTCTTCACAGGCAAGAACAATAGACTCGTGCTTGTCACAAAATGAAAAGATAAATGTCTAACACTTTCAGATGAATGTGCTGACCTGAATTTATTATGATTAAGGCTGTTAAAACTATATAAATATATAATCAAGGCTGTTTGGGCTGGTTTTGCCCAACAAAATGTAAATGCAGCTACAGAAACAGTAACAGAACGAAAATATATATTAAGTCTTTGATTTCCCTCTTCTTAACAGGAAGAAGAGCAGGTTATAGTCTGCATTTTCTGTGGGAGAGACGAAGATTTGCACTGACTCCCTTAATATGGACACATTTTCACGATGGTGACATTTCTCTTGAAATCTGTGTGTGGCTGTTGCTGGGCCATCTCACGCTGCACAGAGAGCATAAAGCAGCTTTAGAGATGGGCGAGCTTCCTACCAGGAGATTAGCCAGCAGATCTTCAAATGTACGTTCAAAAAAAGCACCTCTTACTCCCTTGCCTGGATCATATTCCTCCTCACTGGCAGTATTACAAGGGATGCAGGTGGTAGGGCTGGTGTTCTGCATTCTCCAGTTGCCACCTCCTGAGGGCCATCTGTAGTTAGAAAACCTTCCAGCACCTTTGCTATTGCTCTGTCGGATGGTTAGGGGTTATTTTAATGCAGAATTGACCCCAAGGACTTGGGAAAAGCATCAACTGCAGACATAGACCCTTTTGTGCACATCCCATTATTTTTAATCTCACTATACACAGTTGCATAGCATATTCTAAGTGGATTTTTAAAATCTTTTCAGTATTTTTAAAAGCAGAGTCATCACTCTCTTTATTGTTTCGTGTCCTGCTTTGACACAGAATAAGAGTCATATAATGCTTTTTACGGCATCTGGGCAATGCAGTTGTCTCTTAAGTGATGAAAAATCACAACCACATAAAAAAATTGCCCAAAGTTACAAGGCAAAAATAAAATAATACAGTTACAGGAGACTGACTAAGCTATTGCTTACGGGAGGTTATAGTATTACAAACTAAATTAATTTTGTGCCAATCTTAAAGAACAAGCACCTTTTCAGCATTTCCAAACAGGAAGGGAAGAAGCTGCTGTTAAGCTTCTTTCCTATGGTTCTGGTTACTCAACAGGACAGAGCTGGGTCTTTCCAAAGAGGGAAAGGAAATGTAGTTCTCAATGAGGTTACCATTTACTATGTTTAATATCCTTATGGTTTTAGTTGCATTTAAGCACCAGAACTTTCAGTGTATGACTCTTACTATACTTTCTGCTGTGCAGACACAGGACATAGTGCCCATCTTGAAGACTCTGATCTATTAACTTCTTTAGTGCTACTTTGATGGCTCTTTCCGTTGTTGAGTTTTTAAGAAGACTTGTCTGCTGTAAGTAAAGGTATTATGTGTACAATCAGACTACACCAGATAACATGGTATTCTGTCTGGCCTTGAAACCTATGAGCTCAGGCCACCAAGTACTGCAAACTCAGAGATATATTTTTTCATGTGTTGAACTGCTGAATATTCTTAGAAATACATGATGATATCATAAGTGCTGTATTATTGCCCTCCAGTGCCAAAAATCCCCAACACATAACACTAAAATTTTACCAAGCAGGTTAGCAAAAGAACAGCCATGTAAAACCCAAGTGATGATAAAACACAGGCTGTAACAACCTGTTGATTTACACTTGGTTGAATTCCAATGAAAACTAATCCACTTGCAAAGACATTGGATCAAAGCAGGGCTACAAACTTCAATTTAAATGAAGTTGTAACTCACATGTTAAAACTCTATACCTAAAAGAAAATTGTATAGGCAGATTAATGAACTGTGCCTGTCTCAGTTTCATTCAGAGATTTTCATGAACAAAATTTAATTCTGATAAAACTTTGTGGACCTACAAAAAGATACAATATTTATATTATTAATAAATAATTCACAATAAGTAGCAGTGCTATGGAAATACTGTTCAGATGATTTAAAACCTGCTTAGTTGCACTGAAGAACATTAACATAAAACATAAGAAATTAATAAGTACTCAAATAAATTTCAGTTACTGAAGGGGGAAAAAAAGAGACAACTATAGATTCTACAGAAAATAAGCAGAAATTTCTCGTCTATTATTGTAGAATGTACCAAAAGGAATGGAACAAGAATCAGTGCAATGCTTTTGTTAATCTTTAACTAATTAAGATTTAACTTTACTGGATGTAAATTTGAGATTAATTTGGACTTACCGAGTTCTGCTAAATTGCCAAATGCAACAAGGCACATTTCTGTCAGAGCTGCATTTTGGCAATGAATACCCAACAATTTCACTAATGTAGGAATAACACCCATATTGATAAGCTGTGACTGCAACGTATCTACATAAAAAGAAAGTACAACAGTGAGTTAGCACTTCTGTTCATAGTACCATTCTTTTAACCAAAAAAGCATTTTTCACACAAAGCAATTTCTAGGTTAAGCAGCGTTAAAATGCCTGTCTCCTCTACCCTGCTACGCTACGATGAGGTCCAGACTTGGTGTTGACTCATAATTCCCCTTGTCCCTGGCAATGGGATGTATTACCAGAAATATTCCTTCCTGATCTGGTCATAGAATATAGTGAGTTTGCAGCTACTGACAGTTCTGTGGTTATCAGGCTTCTAATACATGTCAGGTTTGATTCGGGGTTCACTGAGACTAGCTGACTGAAATCAACCTAAACTAGGTCAGCGGAATAATTATTTATCTGAGAGCTCTTTCTACATACTCTTTCATTATTAAAGATCAAAACTGGAAAATTAAAATTAGAATGAATATAAACTGGCACTGAAATAAACACAAAAAGTTTCATAAACACAAGAAGTCACAATGTAGATTATGAGGAGCTTGAGAAAAAAGAAAGTTTAATAAAGACAAAAAATGGAAGGTTTAAGAAAAGTCCTTAGAAGCCATTCTGATAATTTCTTGCATAGTAGGATGAAAGTTTATAGTATTTACAAGTAAGAAAGTTATTGCTCCTAGATGTCTGCAAATAGAAAGATGCTTTGATGGTTAGGCAGAAACATGATCGTTTTAAAAGATTATTTATAACGATATTTTCTCTTACACATTTTACCTATAACATAGCAAAGAAGAAAAACATTTTTTTCACAGTTGAATAGAATGAAGCAGACATAAATAAACACACCAGATGTTGTTTAGTAATTTTCCTAAGCATCTTTTTTCCTTTGTTTCTAAGCACTTTGAATATGTTTAAAAGTTATAGACTCAAAAGACAAGGATCCAAAGCCCAGTGAAGTCAAGAGAATTGTGATACTTCGTTTAACTTTGGGTCAAGCCCTACAGGGGAATTTGGGGGTTATTTTGTTGTTTTCCTTTTTAAAGAATTTATTCTGGGCAACTGAAATCAGCTACAGTTTTTATATCTGTGGGATCAGAGTCATAAAAAATTGCAGATTTTTACAGGGACATAAAAACACATTAAATCTTAAGTTTAGCAAATTTAGTACTATCTCATGCTCTTGAAGAACTCTTTGGCCTCAAACTTCTGCTAAGTGTGTATGAAATTTTCATATAACAAAAATTATTAAGATTCCAGAATGTTTAGCTCATTTTTATTCAGTAAAATACTTTTGTAATAATTATCAATTTGGAACGCTAAATAAGTAAATGCCATGGTTATTACAGGTTATTGGGGATTAGCAGGAATTCTTATGACTTGACATATTTAATAATACTGCATTACTTACCAGTAACTGAATTTCCTTTTTTTGGGGGGAGGGATTACCTCTTGCACAGATTCTTTAGTGAAATTTATGAGAACGCCATGTCAGACACCAAAGAGCTGTTGAAGTTGTCAAATTTCAGGTAAGTACAAATTGTACTAGCGCATGCATTGAATGCCATTTTACCTCTGGCAGATGTGTGAGTCACTACTACACCCTCCTACTTCATTCCAAACTGGCTGCAAAATTCTGTCTCTGAATAGGAAAATTGGGGCGGGAGGAGATGGAATGGTTCTGTGGAGAAAATTATTGTGTAGGAGAACTCAAGTTACTGGTAAATAATCTGTTTTTGTCCTTGTTTTGTGATTGTCCCCTGCAGACACTTAAAAATTCTGAAGGAAAACTGGTAGTCATGGAGAGTGGGAGAACAAAGACACAAACCACAAATGCCATAGAAAATTATGTGGAAAGAAATTGCTTTGTTACTAGACTATACCTTTAGTCACTCTAAAAATCACTTTATCCAGCTGTAATGGACAAAGAGACAATCTCTATGGACTTCATTCTGACATCAGAAGCATAAACTCTCCATTTTGAGCAGGGTTTTTTTTCCTGCTGTCTCTTTCTTAATATAAAATATATAAAAAGCATGGAGGAGAAAGTGAGTGGAAAAAGGGAAACCATATCCATCTTTGAAAGGGAACAGGAGTTTTTAGAGCCAAATAGAAAGATATATTGTTGTTCAAGAGAGCACGGAGTGAACTGACTAAAGGGCTTCTAGAATTTCCAAGTAAGAAAAAAAACCCCATATACTAGGAAAGAACAATTGCACTGGGTCAAAAGTCAGATATTATACCAGATTCCATACCAGCCTCATTTCCCTGCAGTAGAAGGATGGAACCTGAGTACTGGAATTGTTTCCAGTGGTAAGAATAGCATTACCAGAATTGTCAATAAGGTAACCATTGCCTTAACAGCAATAAGTAAAAGGATAAAGTCTCTTCTTTGACAAAGACAGGACAACCCTGTGAGTCACAAAGCTGCATAGGAGGCGAAATCTTTGAAAATAAAAGGCTGCCAGCAGCTATTTGCTATGTTTATACTTAAGCCTGGGCTTTCCATACAAATTCTGGACTTGACATTTACATCTGTCATTAGCACCAACAGGAGGCTCTTTCTCTAGCAAAGTCTATTATGCAGTTTAAGAGAAAAGTGTTAAGGCATCTCAGTGGTATGGAGACCTACAGCACTTTTTAGTTCAGAGAAATTAAACACATCTGAGTGTTTCAGACTTAGCTGAAGGGACTGCCAGCAGTTCTCTGCAAGTTCTAGCAAAGACCTCAGACTACGTAGCTTGGACTGACTGTGTATCTTGGCCTTTCACTGCAGGAAGTGTTAATGCCCTGTTAGAGGAGGAGACAAATTCAGGGGACACATGCATCTATCCTACAAGCAGTTGCCTGACACAGGACTAAAGCGAGCCATGAAGCCAGGCAACATTGTGTCTCAGGATGAAACAGCACTTCCATCAGCTTCCTAAGCAGAACTTTATGCACGGTGAGCAGGAAGCATGAAAAACTGAATGCCTCTTCTGAATTTATGACTTTAAGCCACATTTTGCACTGCTATCACATGTTGCACTAGTAAAATGCCTCTGTGTTCTTTTGGGGTGAAAAGCACTGACAGTGATGCTGTACAGATGCATATACAGGTAGATAAAAGGCAATCAATACATGCGCCAGCACAAAGAATTACCTACCTAAAACTTGAATTTCAATGGCTCCATGTCCTTCGGTGACACACATGGAAACTCCAAAGAGTAAGATCTGGGGAGAATATCCCAAATTGAGAACTTTATTGGGGGCATTTTAGTTAAAAAACGCTGAATTAGGCTAGTTCATGAATTTGAAAAGAATTTCAGAAAATAACTCATCATTTGTGTCCCATAAGTAACTCTGATTATAATGCTGAAGGAAAATTAGTTTTGTACAAATTGGCGTCATCATTTCGTACCCTCGAGAAACCTGCTTGCAATCCCCACAGCTATGTTAAATCATCACATAACAGAAAAGTGACTGTATTGATTATCTCACTATTGTAAGGAACATACTTGTTATCTGCTTTTACATACTTTAGTTTACTTTGCATTTAAGTACATTTAGGTCTTGAAAGCATGCTAGACATCTTTAGCTGTGATGTAAATGAAACAAAAACCATGGCAAGCATGAAAATTAGCAAAGGTAAATCTTAGGAGGAAGCATTACTGAAATATTGCTGTTAGACGATAATAATGATGCCAGAAATCTCCCTTTAATTTCTTGTGTATTTACATAGCTTATGCAGATGGTCAACAGAGCACATCAGTCCCCAACGTTCATTCCAGTCGCTAAGAGGATTGTGAGAGTAAGAAGGGCTTGGCACTTGTATGATTTAACATCAGGATATCACATTTTACAAAGGAGCTGAAGGAAAGACAACCTTGACAGACTGAAGTTTAATATGAAATGAAATTATGAAGGAATCTATAAACATATTTTTTTAATCTACATATATATGCCCATATATATAAATGTATGTATATTTTCACACATGCATACTGTATCCAGCTAACTTCTGATCTCCAATTTGACTATCTACCAAGCCAACAGGCCTAGTTCCTGCATAACTTCTGCATTTCTTTAAAAAGGCTTTCATGGTTTGTTTTAGAGATGTCAAGAGACAATTAGTTACCTTATAGACTAATTCCATTAACTTGCAAATAGTCTTGGCTCACAGGATTATGAGATCTGCAGAATAACTACTCATGTTTCTAACTCTTCTACTTGCATGTTTGCATATGATTGTTAGTTTTATTAGCTTAGTTATTAGTTTTCCCCTCTTTATCCAAGCCTGCTTTGCTTCTTGCCCTTAAGCAGATTCATAGCTACACAGAGATTAATAATGGAAAGCAGGAATGAGCTATTTGTGTCTGATTGAATTTGGGTAGTAAAATAGGATTATGAGAAGAGGGTCAAGATAACCTGGGCTGAAGGCAAAGGGATGTTTTCCATCAGAAAAAAACCCTCTGATTTGTAGCAATGCATTTAAATATCAACACTTTTTTTTTAAGCTTGAAAGAACTGCAAGAGATGCCAAAGCTGAGTTTGTTCTCTTAACTAAGGAAATTATAAGATACCAAGGAAGTAAAGAAAGAATTGAGAGACAGTAGGTAAAAATAATTCCTGAACACAAGTAGATGACACAAGAACCTTGTAAAAGGAATCCTAGTTTTAAAGCTTAGACAACAGTGTTATGAATGGAGTTACAACTGCAAGCTGAGTGTCCAGATTCAGGACGAGATACAAGAATGCTCCATTGATTCGCTCTGTTTAGGAACAGAAAATCTTACTTGTAGATGCTCTTTTTAGTTGCTTTTTTGTAAAACTCATGTGTGATATATCCCTTAAAGTACTCAAGAATGCTTTCCTCATGTTAAAAAAAAATCGAGGTATTGATAGTTACTATTAATAAAGTAGTGGCTATTGGAAAAAGAGGGCAATTAGTTGACTGGGAATGATGAACTCTTACAATCAAAGAAAACAATATATATACTCTTTGCTCCTAAAATGCTAATAATTAGAAAACATTAGGGTGTTCGCAGATAATTAGATTCAACTAAGAACCAACTTTGCTATCATGGTCCTTATCTGGATAGCTAGTGTAACTTAAAAGAGTGCAAGTCATTAAGAGCAGTGAAAAAATCTTCAAAGTTCCCACTTGTAGTTTTGTGACATAGCATGGTAAACTGGAAAAGATTACAGAAACATGAAAAGAGAAGGTAGAAGTATTACTTCATAGACTAAAACACCTCCTCCTTACCTAATATTTTTTCTTTTATTTTTCTCCAATTGGTTTCCATAACTACAAAGAATGTCTGTGACTTTAGGCTGCAATCCCATCGTGTTCATCCTTCAACAAAACCAATGCAGTGTTTTTCTTCATAAGTAACTGGGATGAAACCTTTGCAAGTAAATCCCAAAACAGTATTCACTAATCTGTGAGCACAATTAACTGTCAGGGCAATTGCAGTTTTGATGTTTACCGGGTCAGCAAAGAGCCGCATTTAGTCAGAATATTATCCACCTGATGCTGCAATGCGTGGAAGTAAGTGGTTGTCTCAGGTTCCTAATTGACACTGACTGCTGTCCTGAAAATTTATGATGGTTGACAGGTGATATTTTTAGATCAGTTCACAACTATGGTCCAATTGTATTCGTGGCTCTCAAAACAAAACTGGAAAGACAGGTCAACTACGCCTTTCTTCATGCACGTGCTACATGTATAGTCACTGAGTTTTCTTCTAAAAATTTAGTCCTCTAAATCATTTTTTTTAAATTTTGATTTGGCCTATTATTTGGTGTTTAATTCAATGGTTCAGTCAGTGAGCAAAGTCACAATGGAACTAGAGGACACAAATTTTACACAGCATACCCATGGGGTGCTGGGCCAAACACAAGCTGGGTTCCTACCAAAAGGGACCCTTCCTCACAGAGACCACCAAGTATGTCAGGTAGAGTGAAAGCTTGGTAAGCCCCCAGCACTCCTTCCTGATGTGGTGGTAGAACAAGGTGGTGGTGTGCACCCTAATCAAGGAGCTGGGAACACTCCTGCATTTCTCATTTCTGACATTGCTTCAGCAGCTCCTGTGAATATTGTGTCAGTGTGTGTGATGAAAGACGTCCTTTAGCAGAGAGGAGAACTAGTGAATCCTCTTAGCTGTCACTGAACTACACAACTGCTTTCCTGATTGCATCAGAATAAGCTATCTTACTAGATGGACTGAGTCATTTATTCAATGTTCATAACAGTTAAGCTGTTCAGAAGCTGCTTGTCTGTGAGATTTATCTCATAATTAGTTTTTCTAGGGAGGATCTGCTGGGAGCTTGGTCACTGAAGCGAAACTGGTAACAGTATCTCGATATCACTTTCGGACTGTCTTGAGCTGCCAAGAATACTATATGCTTATTAGTCTTAATTAATACAGAGGATTCTGGTAGCTTAGAGGTGAGAATATCTGTTTGCTCCAAATATTTTAACAAAGCAAATATGGAGTTACCACTAAGAAATGTAATAAATGTGACACTCGTGCAGACATCAAGCAAAAATAGTTCCTGAAGACTATATGAAATAAAGGAACTAGAAAGCTGATACTTAGAGAAGATGGAAGAAGTACTGGAAACAAGAATTCTTTGATAATACAAAGAAAAGAGGAGAAAAAAAAGAACATAAGAACAAGAGAAAGATGAGACACAAACAACAGTTGTATTTGGAGCTGAGTGAGAAACACCAAGAGATGAGACCTCCACAGAGATGGCACAGAAAACACATGGAAATTATGCTAGAAGAGATGATAAAGCAGATGAAAACACATGGAAACTATGCTAGAAGAGATGATAAAGCAGATTAAGAATGTATACAGTAAAGCCTATGGACCACTGCGAAAAGTAGAAGAGTTTTGTTGACATGGGATTGAGTTACAGCAAGTGATATCTTTCAGGATATCTTTTCCTAAGGTAAAACACTGCAATTCAAAAAATGGGCATGATCAAAGAAACAATGTGATTACTAACTACGTTTGCAATCTGTGCCATTGCAAGTCAGGAGAACAGCTCTGTCCAACCTTCCTCATTTATCCCAAATTTCTTCAAATTTTGAAAGCTTGAAACTGTGTGAACACTGTAAATATGCTTTAGCATATTAACACAGTAGTGGGCAGAAGCAAACTAGGTACTAGTCTGTGCAACTAATATAGAACACTGTTTTGTTACACTGGTGAAGGGTTTTTGTCCCTAAACACCTCCAATTAATGGGATAAAGAACATAAATGTACAACTTTTAGACACAAAACAGTGTTGAACATACCCATAAATGATTCCACAATTATCTTAGAAGAACATAACATACTGCTTATATACATTTGACAAGGAGAAAAATTAATAACTGTTTGGCATACATACCCCCGAATCATTAACAACACTGCATGTCTGCAACAAATTAATCTTATGATGTTATTTGACACTATATGAAAAAGAGTGGACTTAATGTAGCCTTCTAATTAATTTCTGTAAATCTATTTTTTCCTAAGGTGTATGATACAACTCCATTCATTGCTTTTCGACAAAGAAGTAAATTCCAGATGTTAATCTTAAAACTTTATAAAATATGCTATATGCAATTGTGTCAGCAGTATATCTAGTATTTTTGGGAGCATAATTTTACTGAAACAGAAAATTGTATATGTGAACTGAGGTCCTTAATCTTTTCAGAGTAGCTTAGTGTTAGTATCAACAATATAAACCTACAGATGGCTTTAACTTTTTATCTTTTTTGTTGGGGTTGTTCTCCTGGTAGACATAAAGCAAATTTTTGGTGTTGTTTACCATTCTCATTGCTATAGTTCATCAGCATGCCACAAAAGACAGTCAAGAGCTTCTCACTGGCTGGATCTGTTTTACTGCACAGTGACCTTAAATGGTCTACTACAATATGTGCACCACCTGCATGGTCAACTGCGTTCCTGCCCTCATCTGTAAAACAAAGAGTTACATTAAAAAAAAAAATGAAACCAAAACCCACCATCGAATCCCAAACATAACAGTAATCATACAAAATAAAGTTTTTAAACAGAGTGAAGTCATTCTTCCAGTGTTGTCAAATTCACCTAGAGAGATGCTTGAGGGCCAACTCAACAGAGTGCAACAGAGCTAAGAAAATGAAAACACCTACAAGAAAAGGGATTAACCACCTGACACTTACACCTTTGTGAAGAAGTTCAGTGTTTGAGACAGAGTTGCTGAAGCTGATAAATAAAATTCTGAAGATACATCCAGTTTTGCCAGAGGGAGGTTCTGAGCACTTTACAAAGCCTAGTCCATATACAGGTAAATTACTCTTCCCATTATGCAACTTGAGAAATTGAAATACAGAAAATAAATTGCTTGTGTTGCTTAAAACCAAAATAGGGAATAACAGAAATACTAGTTTTCAGTGACAAACTCTATTCATGCACTCACTCTGCCACACAGCATGTACTTTATGCTCCTGTAGCTGAAATTTGATACCACTATCAGATTCTTTTTGTATGGCTAGAAGAAAAATTTGCTCTGCATCTATAAAAGGCTACAATGTTCAGAAATGTTGTAAATAACACATCACAATCTTTGTATGGAACTCTTCCTATATAAAAAAATCAGAATTTGATGCATCAATGTAGTAATAAAGGAAAAAATTGGCCTTCTATTACATTAATCATCAATACTGCTTTCTTTCACAGCAAGCAATCAGCAATAGACAACACACAATAACCTAAATTCCAGGGCTTCCAAAAGGAGAGATTTCCATGTGAGCTACAGTTGGAATCAACTGGAAAATCTGGATGAAAACAAAACCTTGTGGGGGAAAATCACTAAAGCAAAAGTTTTGCAAAATAAGGAAAAAAACCCAAAAACAACCCTACTCAATTTCGTAATGGCCCCAAAGCAAATCTCTTCTTTTCCTTGTTATTCGCCACTCTACCATCACTCCTCTCTCTCCCCATCATATATAGAGGTCAAGCAACCAAGTTTTCATCATTCAGCAATGTGTTCAGCATGAAAACCAAGACTGCACACATTTATAATATGATCTTCCACAGTAAAGAGTTCCAGAGCTCTGCAAAAAGAAGTTACTAGATCTTCCAGTTCTTGTTAATACTATTTATGAGGCATATATAACCCTTACGCTAGACATAAAAACCAGGACTATAAATACAGTGTATAGGGATCTCAGATAATTTGCTGAGTGGACTTGAAGGAAGAGTAATTCTTGGTGGATCTTAATTATTAAAAGTATTAGCAAAGTAGTAAGTGTTTCGCAGAATAACTGAGATAAATACAACAGAGAAAAAAACATCACTGCCATGACTGTTTCCACCTTGGACAGGATCAGGGTATCAGATGACTCTGTTTTGCTGCAGGCATGTATGTTCCATTTTGAAAATGAAGAAATTGTAATCTATTGACAGTCAAACAAATTTAATGTAAGATTCTGTGTCAAGAAAGGACTAAAAAAAAAACCAAAAGAAATCTTTCACAAATTTGATGCCATAACAAATGTCACCATAATGCTGAAATGAAGTCCTCCATCAAAATTTAGTAAAACAGTACAGATCGATGTTCAGGTTCAGTGCTTACATTTACCGAAAGTGCAGGGAATAAAATCAATTTTTGATGGAATATTCCAGCATTCTGCTTTAGGTACCCTCTTCTGGTATCTTTCATTACAAAAGTTATGCAAAATCACGTTTTTGTGTTTGACTCATTTGTTTTGTGAGTCAAAACAAGAGTGCAAAATGAAACTGAATCATTGATTCTGGATCAGATGGACTGAATGTGGTCCTCAAATTACTATAATGCAATTAAAATCAACAAACTAAAACCACAATGAAGTTAAGCTTTAGATAAGAATCACATGTCAAGCTCGTTCCTGTGTCATGATATGGAACTACATGGAAAATGTGCAAGCAAAGAATAATGTAACGTAATAATAATGTAGAGTCAGGTGAGAGTTTGGAAGCAAGGGTTAAATGACCAACAAAAGGTTACAAGCCAAGTGCCTTACCTGGATGGAATTTGGCAGAACTTAACTGAAAATAATTGTGTGGTAATATTTTAGAATTAATGAAAATCTAAGTCATATATTCTTTAACTTCCATTTTCTCTGGTTTGTAAAAGTTGTTATGTATTAAAAACTGCTGTTTAGTCTCTCAATTCAAATCCATGACAAAATTCTCATCAACACAATATTTTTTTAGGTAAATAATCAGCTTCCACTGCATGGTCAGCAAAAATAAAGCAGAAAGATACAGAAACAAATCTCACTCCACAAAATGTTTGTGTCTTTATAGTATACTCAAAAAGTTAGGTACAAATGAACTTCAGGATCCTTCCCGAGAAGGTGGCAGGCTGTAAGTGCCAGACCTTGACAGGACTACATAGGCTGGTAGGCTTGGAAAAGAGACACTTTAATTGAGTTTGTTGCTCTACCTCTTTCCCATCCTAGAGCTCACGCTGTGTGGCTGCTTCTCTGCCCCGAGCAGCTGAATGAAGACCAGACCTGGGCTAGTGCCATAATTAGGGTCTCCCAGTGCTGCCTGCTTTGCCCAAGAGGATTAACTCAGCTCATTAGTGCAGGGCCACAAAGAATCCTGTGCCAGATGTGGGAGGAAAATTCTGAAGGTCCTGACTACCCACTGCAAGCACTGCTAGGACACCCTGCTGCATCCACAGGCAAAAAGCTACTTCTGACTCAGAATGCTTCATGTACGTGTTACCAACTCCCTTCTCACTACTCCGTCGCTAAGAAACAGATCTTGCACACAAGAATACTCATCAGAGCCCAAATCATTTACAGTCAAAACAAGCCCACAGCATGTTGTCGTGTCTTGTTCTCAATCCAACTATTACCTTGCAGTTCAGCAGCTCTATGAACTCCCACACTTAACGTGCTTCCAGCCTCCCAGAAGCTGTGTTGAATTTTTTGCCTGTGACATTTTAAATAAACATTTGCTATTCCTAAGAGAACAGTGATTGAACAGTTTAATGAGAGCATTCACATTTCTGCTTAAAAATGCTTCACTACAGCTCACAAAAGGCAATGCTATTGTATAGCTTTTTTTTAAAGTACATGTAATATTGTCTTAAAGATGCCAGAATGACAACTCAAGAGACCAGAGGGATTTTTTCCTGTAAAATGTACAGTAAGATTTATTACAGAATGAGTTATTACTTCCACAATGTTCTTCAGACCAATTCAACATGTCTCTAAGAATGAGTAGTCTTTCTCTATCATGAGTTGCTCAAAGGAGTTTTATGCAAAAAGGGGTTTTGATGTGGATTATCAAATTACTGTGACTGCTCACGTTCCCTCTATGAACAGTCTTGTGAATTTTTCCTGTAGCTTAGCCATGCCTACTCCAATGGATGCTCAAGTCAACAAACTTTTTTTAATGTGTATGATTGTTGGATCTTTAAAATGCAGCACTTAAAGCAGTTGTGATTTGCTTTTCCCAAGATGTTTTTGTGTAATTTTCCCTTGAGTTTTTGCCCCTAGTTCACTAAGTCCTAAAACAAATCACTAAGTCATAAAACGTTAACAAGAAAAAAAGAATTAAAGTGACAGCTTAAAGAATGGAAACAATGTAACACATAAACTATATACAGCCAGCAAGTTATTTCTAAACCACATGCACCAATACTTTGATTTTTGCCACCATTGAAAACTTATTATATTAAATACAGCCAAATCAGGAAAAAGGGCTGTGCCAAAGTATAGACATATACTGGAAAAATTTTAGGCTTAAAAAACCATACCCATTTCTCAGATAATCAGCTAGAAAACTATTTGACAATGCTTCTTAAAAATGATCTTCTGGTCTAAGTATAAGATTTGTTCTTTGAAATGTTCTGGTTTTGTCTTGCAACTTGAAACCTGAATTGTGGTTTTCCCAATTCATGTTCTGCAAAAGTTTATTGGTGTAAATAATTGCTCTGGTATAAACAGCAGCAGTCAGTGAGGGAAAGGATGATTTGTTATGATCAAGGTCCCTGATTTGTATAAACCAAGCTGCCAAGCAAGCAAGTTGTGGTAACATGGAAAAAATATAGTATTTACTTTTAAATTCTTTTTACTCTGCAATTGGGTCACCATTTAAGTGACATACTTCCATTTTACTTTAATTACTTCATCTTTATTGCATTTGACTACAATCTTGCATTTGCTGGACCAAAATATTGCTTAGCCCTGTAGTAAGTTCATCTTAAAATGCTGGCAGCTATCCATAACCCTAAGGCCAAGTCTCATAAGTTATTCCTTTAGGAAAATTGCTAAACTAATAAATATGTAAACAGTAAACTAGAAATGCTAGCAAAATGTTGTCTTTTTATACAGTCTCTTCAAGGACTGAAAATAGGTAGTGTTGATCCTCCTGGACAAAACTGTTGCCAGCAACTTTGTTGGCTAATGACAACTGATGCAGCAGCATACTGGCCCTCTTATGCAACTCATTTATTCTAATAAACAAATACAATTTTTAAATGTTGTATCCAAATAGAGATCTAGGGGTGGTTTTGGTAGATTCCTCATAATATGTTTAATGTGTGGACCACAGGATATCAATGCCAACAAGCCTTAACCTCTTTCATGATTTTTTTTGTCTTCACAGTGAGGAGTTTGCCAGAATATTTGAAGGGAAAGGTAAATGTGCCAGTATTGCAATCTCCCTAACGTTATGCTGAGGCAGCGGTCAAATACAAACCAGATTCAACTCCACAATTTAATTTCAATAAAATTTGCTTATTTGTCCTATTCATCTCATGTCACATAAATACAAAAAAATTCCAATGTTTCTGATTTCAGACAAAAGAACAGTGATGTGTTTACTGTTCAAGACTTCAATACTTCATTTCCAGTCAAATTCTACTAGTGGACCTGAGATTTCAATATAGCAGCAGCAATGTTTTTATCAACAATGAGACATACAACACTACTAGTCTCAGTATTGGCAACTCATTTGTTCTGGATTCCATGGATACTTCAGTGTGTAATTAAAATGTAGTAATTACTGCTACTGAATTCTATTTGAAATTAAAGAAGCCAACTAGTATGAGAATGTTCTACTTCAATAAAAACAGAGGTAAAACTCAGGTAAAGGCCCTAAGTGCTGAATGCAGCACTTCCCTTTGCCTTCTTCCTTTTCATGTGCAATATGCTTACAGCACTCTTCAGCTGATTTTATAACTCTGTGAAACTCCTTAGTAATTCCACTGTAGTCAAATAAATTACTCCAGGTTTATGGGACCATAAGTCAGAGCCAGTCTATGCTTATTATTTCATATATCGTGAAATAAATAATGGAATCCAATTATACACTAAAACAGCAGGCAATTTTTCTATACTGGCAAATAGGCATTTATAGCAACTCATGGTATTAACAGAATAAACCTGCACACCACAATCAATGTAGAATTCTTACTCCCAGGCCTGCAGTGTAATGTTGTGTCTCAGCTTCCAACTCTCCAAGAACAAGGGTGTGAAGTGAGCGTGGCATGGTCACAATCTGATGCAGAACAGGGGCGTGCTGCTGACTGCTGCTGAAAGAAGCTTGGCAAGAGGCTTAGTTTGGCACTGGGTGGCAGTGCTGGTGCTGCTGCTCTCTGAAGGAGCTAAAAGAAACTATGGGTCTCCACCAAAGCAGCCAGGGGAGCACCTGCAGAGTGTGCAACCCATGGGGATTTGGAGTAGGTCAGGAAAAGCCCAAGGAGAAAAAAGCAAAACAAAACCAAAAGAATCAACCATAAAGCATATTTGTGAATCCTACTAGGCCCTAGGAAGAAAGAAAATTATTCAAATAAGTGAAAAAGTAATAAATGGACCTGGGATCTAGGAAAAAGTGGGGCAAGTCTTGCATTTGGGGTCAGTGCTATTTGCCCCAAATCATGAAACCTAGAGGACATGGCCTTACAAAGCAACTCCAAGCAGCAGCATGTGGGCTGAAGCTTCTTAGTGTGCAGCCTGCACAAAGGAGCTGACCTATAGAAGATTCTTGTATCTGAAAGGCTGCAGGATACAGCCTGAGAAACACCAGTAAAATGTCTTGGTTTAGGAAGCCTTTTACTTCCTTAGCAGAAGGCAATCCACTGATTTCACCAGAGGGAATTGGTGATACACTGACTGCAGAACAGCCTGAGCTCAAGAGGCCCGTGGTATCAAATAGCGTTGATAGAGTGGACAATGTCTTCGGCGACTCTTTTTCAAGGGGAATGGGAATGTTGCTGTAGGCAGAGTATTCAAAGCATCTACCCTGACTCCTCAGGCCATCCTGCTGGCTGGACAACTAACTAAACATACGGCAGTCGGAGGATCAAGGAGGCTGAAAGACCAACTTTGCTCACACACAGACACCTCACGTGTTCCTAATGCTAACCACCTTGCCAGTACGTGTAGCACTAACTCTTTCCTCATCATTTTTTGCCAAATACTTAGGTTGCAACTTCCTCTGGTGGGCACTGTCTCTTGATTATATTACTGTACAAACAGTATTATTAGAACCCTCTACCTAGAGAGTCCTGGTCCTCCAACTGATGCATTTAAGAGCTCCACTGCATTAAGGAATAGATTTTACTAAGGCAGTTCTTCCACAGTAATGTCGAGTTTCTGGTTTGGAGAGTTACACAGTATTCCTTCAATAGGAACACAACAAATGTAACTGCATTTTAAGTGGTTTGGATGCAAAATGCTATCTCTATACACTATAGTACACCATATGAAATGCTGTATAAAACCAGATGCCTGTGTAGCTATCATATGAACAACTAAAAGGCTTGGCCAATGCAATATATGCACGGTGCACAGTGCCACAAAAATCTGCAGATGTGGATCTGAGAGTACAACAAAATTATATTCTCCAGTATTATTTGCAAAGCTATCATTATGTAATTAGCCTGTATTAAAACACAAACTTTACAGACTATGGATTGAATGCTGGAGGGGAAGATAGTGAGGAATCAGAAAGAATCTGCTTTGCTTTCTAGACATTATTTTCTTTGTATCTGTACAGACAGAACTGCTATTTACTTATACTACGTATTCAAATCATCTTCCTGGAAAAATAATAGGAAAAGTATTTGCCTTGCAGAAAATAAAGAGTACCTATAATACTTATGCACTTTAAAAAAACCCAGAAAATCAGAACTCATACCTTCATCTTAAAAAAAAATTGCAAATCTATGGCAATTTGGGTTGGCTTCTCACACTGTGGGCTTCTGTTAAGTTTTGGCCTAAGTCATGATAATTTCGCCACTTGTTCCAGTGGAGGTAATACTTAAGAGTGTAAGTTTTTAAAAGAATAACAGCCTGAGAATGAGAATTCATGGGGTTTTTATCACCTCTCAAATAGCTTTTTTTCTGGTCTTCTAGGAAGATTTCCTCATCATTCTGATTCCATTTAGGTCAGCTATAAAATAACTAAATGAGAATAATATTGTTTATTAGCTTCTTAAAAACACTAATGATTAATTGTTGTTAAGTACTAAGTATTACTGGCAAAGTATGTGTTGGCATACATATGGTATCCTTAGTTTCTAGCTGATGCAATACTTGTGTGCAGAGTCTTGGAAAAAAATATTGCACTCTTAAGGACTTCTAACCTCAAATTGCTATAATTTTCTAAGACTGTGACACCCCTCAGAGAGGAGAGATCTAAAGGCAAAACTCTATTACTGTAGAATCAAAACCCAGAACTTCAATCCTCTGCAAGCAAAACACTCAGTTTTCAAGCAATAATTTAAGGACTCTGGTCTCAATTTCATGGTATTTCTTGGGAAACAGCTTAGTAGGTGGCATTTGCATTTGCTAGGATCCAGTACAATGGTAAGTGAAAAATCGTGGTAAGATGCTGCCTAGTTGCATGAATCAGGGTGACCTTCATAAAAACGATTAGCCAGTAATGTGCCATTATCAACACCAGTTGTGTTCTAGCATTCTGCTGCTTTTCCAGATGGTAATGAAAAAGGTTATGCCATTTTCTAAAGAAAACTGAATTTGACTTCTTTCCAGTATGCTTAGTTTCTTAAATGACTGGCTTTCTGCTTTAGATCCTGAAATTAATCTTGTCTCCTGAGAGGAGATGGACAAAACTCTGCAATTGAGTAGTTTCTTATTTTTGTACTTAGCCTTTCTTAGCAGATCTCTGCAAGAGGTCTGTACATCTTTATAAGATAGGCAGCTGAGTTTACAGAATGTATAGCATGTGTAAGGTCATATTAACAAGAACTGATATAATGTTCATGTTCTGGTGTTGAGATGAAGAGAGATCTGGTTTTATGTGAAAGGCCACACAGCTGAAATTCAACTGGGAGTCTTGTCATCAATAGAAGTAAGTCTGCACAGACAACTAAGAAACATACAGTTTGGAAAACGAGAAAAGGATCCAGTACATTTCCTGCTAAGAAAGGTAGATAAGTAGATGTCAGAGGAGAGCCTTTACAGAATGAGTTGGCATTTCTACCTTCTTCCCAGCTCTCTAGCTGTTTATATCATGAAGTATGGTTGCTGAGAACATGTACCCAGGCTGGTGGTTTCATGAAGAAACAAGGTGGTGGAGCAAAAAGAAATAGTTTTGAGATTCCCCAAGGAAGTCTCTACATAAATATGAATATTATGGAAGGGCAGAATGAGAAATTTTTCACTTCTATTACAAGATATATGGAGACTTACTTCCCTTTGCCAGCTTCCAGAACATGTATATGCTCTAAACAGTAAAAAGAACTTACTTTCTCATGGGTAAGAGTCTAATCTAATCTCAAATGAAGTCAATCATCTAGTCTGTATGGCTATTGAATCAGGCTCTAAATATCCCAGCCTTTCACTTCCTCTTAGAATTACCACTATCTATTATCCTCTATCATGTGCACAATGCTACATAAAGACAGGAAAGTAGTTTGTCAATCAGTGCAGAACAGACGTGTGCAACAAATTACCAGTGGAAAGATCACTGAGATTAAGATAGCACATGCACCACAAACTTAATGGTAAAAAATATTGTGAGGCTATTATTAGCTAAGAAAATAATAGTAATTTAATATAGCATCATCTTCCATTAAAATTCTTCATAAAATTCATATGGTTGGCCTGATCTTTCGTCTATACAAACTGCACTGGTGTGGGTGGTGTCAGAGTAGGTCCAAGACCTGGCCACAGACAGGTTTTTTCTTTCTCCCACATTGCCATGTAGGTCTTGCAAGAAGGCAGGCCTAACCTGGGAACTGTGTCTCAGTCTCCCTGTCCCCCAAGCACTCAATCAGCCACGAATCAAGTCACCAGAGAAAGAAGCCAACAGAGAGAGCAGAGGTGTGTATGAACCACCACCTTGTTCATTAAGTGATCACAAGCTGCAATTTGGAAAACGTTTTTCTTTAACTTAATAGCCCAGCTGCTAGAGCTGATGGTAGGAAATAACCTTTAGGCTTCATCTACAGCAGGATTATTCATCCTGCTCTAACATAAGACATTGCTTTTTGTAGCAAGAACCATATCATGTTAAACATAACCTTTTCCAAACAATGGAGATGAGATCTAAGTTCATGTGCAGCTGAGCTGCAGGGAGAACTTAGAATCTGCGTTTGGCAGGTACCCCTTATTGTAACATCTGTAAATCTGTAACAGCCCTTAATGAACAAAATTCCTAAAGAAACAGCACTGGGGAGAATGCCAGGAGGGGCTGGAAAGACAGAGTCAGAAGGCAGCTATACTTTGATTATACATAAAGAGTGGTGAAGGAGTCAGAAGGATAGCTCTTATGCTCTGACTGGACAATACCTATGAATTCAGCTTTGATAATAAGCAAAAAAAAACATAACTGGTGGTTAAAACGAAAGAGTAGGCTAGGAGCTTTGCATATAGTAATATAGTTCAGATACAATTCCATCCTTGAGTGAGGCTGGGGAATTGGTAGTCTGGGGATATGGAAGTACAAGCAGCTGTACTGGGTACAGGCTGTAGATACAGTGCGGGAAAGGAGGAGAGATCACGTCTCCATTTATTTACTTTGCCCTTTCTGCTTTGACAAACATTTGAGGGCTGAGGTGTATGTGGTGTTTACTAGATAAAGCATGTAAAACAATTACAGGCTGTGCAAGAACATGCAGCAATGTGACTGATCTTAAATTGTAGGGCTGCACTGAACAGTCTGCGTACTGTGGCTTCTACAGTCTGCAATTCATTGCTTCTGACTTAAAATCTTTTTATCTGCCTCAATTGTTTCTTTCATCCCTGTATGCAAGAGGAAGGCTGGGTGACTAGAAGACTCATCAGTAGTAAAAAGCTTCCTTCTACTCTGCTTTGCAATATGTATTTGCCTGCAATCTTGAAGTTCAGAAATTCACATACAGCAGATTTCTTCACAACATACTTTAAAAAGGATGTTCTCAAGGCTATTTGTATAAATTTGACCTATTTTTTCTTCTTTATGAAACACATTTAATTCTCTCTATTTTCTTCCATGCTCAAATAGGTGATTCAATATTATTTTAGAAGACTAACACTGATGAGCACCCAGACAATAACACTGCACATGTGTACCTCAAACTTAACAGAGCAGAAAATCTGTCAGTAAGTCAACAGGTTTTCATTTCATGTTTTCTGTGAGGAGATGAATCTGTTCACTGAGGTCTGAGGCCAGGACGGGAATAATTCTCCTTGTACCTTGTCTTTCAGAGTTGGGAATCAGTCATGAATTACCTTTCCACAGCTGCTGTGTTCCAGGAGCAGCCTCTCCTGAGCTTATGTGGAAATGGGTCTTGCCTTCATACCAGAAACTCTGGGATCTGTTAACACTGAGAAACCACTGCCATTTTCCTTTAATCAAGAAAAAAATTTTGGCAATCCATCTCTTCAAGGCCACTTTTAAGGGGCCTTCCCTACAGAAAAAGCCATTTGTCCCACCACTTTCATCCTGTACCATGCCAAGTTGTGCCAAAACAGAGACCAAATTAACTCATTTTTGCAGAAACCGTCACTAAACAGAGTGATGCATGCTTGCTGGGATGAAATATAGAACAACTGCGGTTTTCAGTAAATAGAAATGTTGCTATGAGCCACTCAGTATGGGCTTTATTTCATAGTTTCAGCATAACACTGATTTAGGACTTAGAGACATTCCTCATTACTGCACATTATAATTACTCGATCAGTGTAAGTGAAAAAATGCTCATGTATATGGTAAAACATAGTTATGGACGTATTTCAGGTTCTTATACGAGTCCCAATTATCAGAAGGATAACATTGCATTTGTCTCAATTGAAAAGAAAAAATACTATCAATACATAACATTTTTAATTAGAATTGCTGGCCTCCACATATTGTCTTTGTTATACTTTATAGCTCCTTGTTAGGGAAAAACAACAGTAATAAATTGAAATACATTGCATTTTCTAGTAATAAGCATAGTGAAAGTATTTGTCCTAAATAAGAATTTAGGATAGGGCACATAACTATGTAATAATTAAGCTTAATGTAAACATTAAGCTAACATACAAAATAATGTCAGATAGGGTAGATAATAGTGCTTGGTGATAACTAAGCACTGTAAATAGCCTCTTCCATCTAAATTCAATATGCTAATCTTGCTTTTTGTGACATTTTATTACATTTTATTCATTACTCTTATTCAAATACACAAGGAAGGTAGTGACTGTCCTGCCACAGGGGCACAGCAACACATGGCACACAGAACACATCAGTGCCTACTGCAGATACTGTCAGAGCCAGCTTTGCTCCACAGTAGGGCAACACAAGGCGAGCAATACAGTTTTTCAGGACAGGACAAATCCTGCACTGTTAAAGTCAGCAGTAGTCCACAACACCTGATACTACAAAACCATTTTTGTGTGTCCTTATTGTATTTCATGAAAAGATGTGCATTGAACAACAATGACATAAGTAGTTAGATAGATTTTGCTTATATGAAATAAACCAGTGCGCCTGAGAGTGACCTTTATGTCTCACATGATCCTGAAATAAAATACAGTAAATAAATTATGTTATAGAAAGATCAACAGCTTCAACTTGAAGTTTCCATTGGGAAGCAGCTGTTCAGTGATTGGTCACCATAAAGAAAATCCTAAATGAAAGAATTATATATTAACATCCTCAAGAGTAGCTGTCTGTAAATGGAAATGTCAGCATGGAAAATATGATTAACTTCCCTGAGGTCAAAGGCAAGGCAATTTAAAACAATATAAAATGTAAATTTTCAAACTTGGATGAAAAAAAAGAGCTAGGAGAAAAGCTACAAATAATTCATTCTTTGTTCAAGAGACAATATTCAGAACAGCAAATTTTTTAGTAACACAATACACACAAAAATTCTTGCCATGTGAAATAAGACACTAAATCTCAAGATAACAAAATCCTTTTACAATTTCATCTCACTTCCCATCTGCAGACATCCATAGGCTTCTAAATCCCTCATGTGTATGAAAAGATGTTCTTGGTGTCTCTGTTTCTGCACCATAATTACTGTGCACTGGCTTTTATGAAAATATTTAAAGTAAGGGATAATGAGGCCACATTTTCAAAACACTGCAATCACTGGTTTGGTTTTCCAGATGACATATCCATGCATGTAATCAGCATGTGGAGTCACAACCGCATTTCAAAACTCAATTGCTTCTCAGTGTAAAAATTTATTGTGCCCATTAAAAGCTAAGAACCCTCATCAACCTTCCCCCTCCATCACCCCTGACTACCAAAAATACCAATATGTAATCCTGGGGCAATTGGTTGGCCACACAAGAATACTGAGAATCAGGAACATAGCTCAAGCATCATTTCAGCCACATATGAAACTACACACAGCTTTGAGACTGGCAGAATATGAATATTCCCTTCTGACTCTGGTCCCTTTCAAGGCATTCTGTTTGAGGAAAAATTAACTGCTCAGGCCTCTGCATATGTAGGACCTGCTCCTTGAAAACCTAGTTCATCATGTTTCAAAAAACCCCAAACCCAGGATCACAAATCTTTTCTTATATCCAGTTGTATCACAATATTGGAACAGGTTTTTTAATCTTTCTGTCACAAAAGCATAATGCAAGTGTGACATTCAATTTTCCCATACAACCCGAAGAGTCATGTGGTAAACAAAAACCAAGAAAAGAGGACCCCCTGAACACAATGTCCAGAACACATCAAAACACTCCCCTCCCTCCTGCAAGAGCATCTACAAAATACGGCGTATTTCAACACTCACGGCTATCGTAGCATATATTGCCCAGGGCACGTCCTGTTTGCAGCAATACTTCCTGGTCTTTGCAGTTTAACAGCTGCACCAAAGGAGGGATCAGCCCAGCTTCCACACAGGGGTTCCGCATAAATTCTGCAAGGAACACAAAGCCTGTTAAAGCAAGCCAGCCGTTTTTTCAGTTTCATCAGTTCTAGATACACTGGTGTAGCAACTGGGCCTTTTGAGTGACTATAAACACATGCACAGACAATGTAAGTATTCATGCAAGTTTCTAGACAATAACCCCATGTCAGTGTTTGGGCTTAGTCCTTTCCATTATTTGCTAATTTAGAAGGAATTAAAAGTATTTAATTGACTTCCATGGAAACTAATTTAACATAGTTGAGACTGAGCATATTTTTAGCATCACAAAGAAGTGCTGAAAAGAACAGTAAATTCACAACAAATTTCACAAATTAGAAATTATTAAATAACACAAAAGATGACTTAAAACTAGTATTCTAAAGCAACATTTTTTACTCTCTATTCCCTTAATCAGAATTCCTGAAAAACTTTTGCTTTAAAAGAATGTTTCAAAAAATGATGCTCAGTAACAGGCTCTTTGTATGGAAGGAAAGGAACAGAAAATAAAAGAATGAGAACAAGAGACTACGTGAGCCCAGAGCCCTGCATCTTTCCACAATCTAAATGACGCCCAGCACAGGAGGAAAGGTAGAGGACCCACCCCTTGGGAAGCTCTCTTCCCTTCTGTCATTTCTTCCTGCTGTGTCACAGAGAACCAAAGTATTCTTTCACACCCATACAAGTCACAGGGAACGATCCTGCTGTCACAGAGATAAAGGGTTGGTCTCCAGAAGGAGCTGTAATTAGGCAGGCACTGTGCTGCACATTTTAAAAAGGAAGTTTATAGAAGGACCCACCTGAAACACCAGTAAGTGTTACTTCATAGTTTACCACAGAGCACCCTTTAGAGACATAGTATTGTAATAGGCAAATGGTCAATATGTTTTTGATTTGTTGTGAACTGCAAATTATCACAGAATCACAGAATGGGTAAGGCTACAAGGGACCACAGTGGGTGATCTGGTTCAACCTCCCTGCTCAAGCTCACCCTAGAGCACATGGCACAGGACTGAATCCAGAGAGCTCTTGAATATCTCTAGTGAGGCAGACTCCACAACCTCTCTGGGTAATCTGTTCCAGTGCTCAGTCATCTGCACAGTAAAGCAGTTCTTCCTTATAGATTGATGAGGCCCCCTCTTAGTTGTCTCTTCTTGACGCAGAACATGCCTAGCTCCCTCAGCCTTTCCTCATCAGAGAAATGCTCCAGTCCCTTCAGCCCATTCATAGCCCTCTGCTGGACCCACTCCAGGAGCTCCATGTCTCTCTTGTACTGAGAAGCCCAGACCTGGACACAGTAATCAAGATGCAGCCTCACTAAGGATGAGTGCAGGGGCAAATTATGTCTCTTCCTGATCCCAGACAACGTTGAATCTTGCCAAATCAGCCTGCCTTTGTGTTACTTAGTAATTCATAAGACAGAACAAACCACAGTGCACAATCCCCTTAAAAACAGATGAGAAAGTTTTTCTGATTCTGGATCAACAGAATTCCTCATGTCAATAATTTAAAGATTTGATACAGTGCTTGAAATACAACTACATCTTCTTAAATACTTCCTTGTTGCACCCATTACAATTTTCTTTGAATGCAGCTACAAAACCTAGTTTCTTTTGTAGTTAATCTTGCAGTTTTACTTCAGCTAAAGAATTATCATAGAGATAAACAAGCCTCATGTGATGATAAACTGATATATCAACAAGGAGATTAAAAAGAATCAGCAATATCTATACACTTGCACAGGTACAACGGAAGATAGTTGTGGGCACAATTAACACGCCTTCCTAAGGTACTGCAACATTTTAAATCTGTGGCCAGATGCTCTAATGTGATAAATGGTGATGGCAACTACCATAATGAATGTAACAAATATTAGACACAACTGTTCTTTAAAATCGGTCTTGACATGTCTATGTAATGTTTGGTCTTTATCACCCACTTACATCTTCACTGCAATGTTTATTTACTAAACATATAAAGTTTCTTCCTGTCCCCTCAGCCTTCCCCTCTCAATTGCCTGTAAAAGCTTTTCTTTGTTCCTCAGCTCTCCCTGAAGCACTTTTATACACACTAATTTAACATAGTCTCTATATCACCAAAGTCAGACTTTTTTTTTTTCTTAGTCAGTAACAGGAAATGAAATTTGTTCTCTACTAAAAGATTGAGATGTCTCAGTCTGTTCTGCTGTTTGTTTAGGTTCTTCCTCACATGGAGTAAGAAACCCTTCTTCCGCCCTCCCTCCATTTGGAGTGAGCAGAAGCTTTCAGTCTCCCACTCAGCAACATGCAGAGCAAAATTGTATTTATCAAGGCCACATAAGGGCAAGAAGTAAAGAAATGGTGCCACATATAGCAAAATAGATCCGTGAAACTGGAACAAAAGTGTGATAGCTGCAACTACATTTGCAGTTGATACTACACTGAAGTAAAGGAAGAAAGAGCAAGTTCTACTCTGAGAACAGAGTAATTTAGAAGGTTTCCACTGATCTGGCAGGGAAATTAAAGGAGATACGGTGAAGCAAACAGTGAAGAATTGCTTAAAAAGTTAAGAGGAGAACTACCAAGAACAGCGTAACACAAAGCAAAGAGGACAAGATTTTGAAAAAAGAAATGATTGTGTTCCAGTATTACAGACTGTGGAGATGATGTTCTCATTCTTACAAAGAAGATGAGACTAAAGACCCTGGAAGAGGGTTTAAAACGTCCACAGTGGGGAGAGAAACATGTAACAAGTGCACCTGATCCTTCAGTATGCTCACCATTGAAAGGGAAATACTTGTAATTGGAGAGACAAGAGTGACTAAAACTTTTTTGTGTTTGGATATTCAAAACAGGAGAGACTAACATGAGCTCATGTTGGGAGGAGGAAGAGTCATGTGAGCTGAACAGGTGAAACAGAGCAAGAGCACAAAGAGATGAAACATGATAAAACCACTAAGGCAAGTAGAGGGATTTGATGTGATCATATGTGTGTGTGTTTAAGATCAGATGAGGCAAATGCAAGAGGAAAACAAGAAGTGAGGAAGGAAAAGATGCTCTTTCATCAGTAACACCCAAAGTCAGAGGCTCTGCTCCCAGCTCTGGCAGTGTTGCATGGCGTGACCATAGAGAAATGAGCTCAAAAGCCTGGGTTTAATGCTTATTATCCATAGGATGTCGATAACACAAATTTCTCAAAGTACCCTGAAGCTTGTTGAAACCAGGTGCATTAAACCCTTGTATTTTTTATGTAATAACACACAGAAAACAACAGAATTCAAATGAGGTATTCCTTCCTATCCTTAAGCAACTATTTTAACAGAGTTAGAATCCAATGAGAAAGATCCAGATAATCTCAGCCTTAAAAGCTCTGGCTACCTTAAATAACTTCTGAATATTTTCATTTTAACCTTGGCTGAGAGAAGTCCCAGTTACACCTGCGAATGGCTCTAAGAGAAAGACAATTCATATTTTGTATGATGAACCATATAAAATGCCAGCTTTTCTGAACAGTGTACATATACCACCAGTTTAAAATCTGTCAGGAAAAATGATACATTAGAAACTATTCAGACATTTCATGTATTATTTCAGATTTGAAAGATACTGGCTAAAATGCTCTGTAAGAGAATCTTTCATGAAGCAATACATAGTAATCAGTTTAGCTATTGTGAACATTGATTTTATTCTTAACTTTCCTCTCCTCAGGCAGGAGCTACAAGGACTAACTATGAGGATACACAGCTGACTGTGATATTCTACATATACTTATTCATTAATTACAGAAAAAACACGTAATACTGTTTCATTAACAGAATTCTGAAACATTTCTAAGTTTAAATTACTATGTTTACACTTTTATTGACTACTTATCTAAATAATTTTAACACTTAAAAACTAAACATATATATCTTCTTTTCTCATTAAAGTTGAATGTCCATATATACATTGTCTTAAAATTAGTAAATTGGGTGGAGAAGCTCACTCAGGGGCTATCAGTAAGAAGCTGTAGTATTGTGATTCCAAAGAAAAGGTGGAAATGGAATGTGTAAATAGCAATAACATAGCCCTTTCTCTGAAGAGGCGTCAGCATGAGAGTTTACAAACGGAGAGAGATAAAGCTGCCAGGACTGCAGTTAGGAGGCATTCTACTTTTCTCTGCCATGCCTCTGCGGAAAGAAAATCCAAAATGCATCTGTGTCTCTTTGGCTGGGATAGCAGGAAGTCCAGGAGTGAGAAAAGTCAGCCACAAACTTCCTCTACCCTAATCACAGGGTCTGCCCATAGTGCCTGCCTGCAGATACTAGGCCATTCTTCTGAGCTCAAGGTATGCAGTGTATTGGGTGAGCTTTAAGATAATTCACTTTAAAGAAAAATTTAAACAGTTTTTTGTTATCTTCTACATTATATCGTATACTATATGTATCTAATACATACAAAAATGGACCCAATTCTCACTTGGGACACTGGATTTGAACACATTTAATGGTCTTCAGGCAGGACTAACTGTTTTTGATGTGGTATCAAAGTACCTCATAATGGTAATAATTTTATCACAAATCTCAGACCAAAGAAATTATCTTCTGTTCCTTAACTACCTACACACATGCTACAGCTGTAACTACATGCACTATGCATAACCGGCTGCACAAATGGTGCATGTCTTTTTTTGCTATATGCATTTCATACAGAACTGCTTTTCATCTATGGTGTGCTATTTCTGGTCAATAAATTGCATTATTGTCTTAAAAACTAAATAGTAACAGCTAAAAAAAAAAATCCCAGAGCCAAATGATCTTTTGATCGTACAGAGTAAAAAAATTGACAAAACAAAAATAGTGAAAGGGAAAGACATGAAAGGTGTCTAATCTATAAAATGAAAACATAAATGAAGTAAAACATACTGACAAGTGAGGTGAAAAACTGAAGATGTTCCAGCAGAAAAGTTCTTGTAGAAAACCTCACCATTTCTGGCTACTTCTGCTATGATGTTAGCTACTTTTGCTGTACAGGAAGATTGTGGGGTCAACAGACTCGCGAACACCTGAAGAACTCCACTTTTCTGGATTTTTTCACTTGTCTCCATATCTGAAAAACAAATCACACAAAAATTACTTGTGCATCAACTTGCTTTGGGGAAGAAAGAAAAGCAGAAAGAACGTTGTCTTCTCAAAAGTAATTATTAAAGTCATTATTTTCCCATATAAGAAGCCAACCGTTATTTCAGTGACCATATTTATTTTATCTGAGGTGCTCATAGACTTAATACTTTGCTATTCCCAGACAATTGGTCTATGTAAGGTGACTGCTATATAAGTACTTATGCATACATGGAGAAAATACTGGAGAGAGTGGCAGAGAGACTATGGGTCATGAAGTGATATGCAGCAGACTAAGGTACTACGAAAAGTCAAGGAATGATACTCTGAAGTGATGAACTGCTGGCAATGGTTAAGGAATGACAGTGGAAGTCCTTACAGCTGAGGGCAGAGCTTAATGCAGAAAGAATCAGAAACTGGAGAAGAGGGAGAGGTAATACAATCTGGGTCTAGGCTCCTCAGACACTCACCTCTCCTCCTCCTCCCCTTCCCCACTCTCAGGGCTGCAATGGATTTTTGACCAGGACCATCCTGCTGCCTCCCAGCATGGATAGATCCAATCAAGCTGATCCTAAACAGGAGCCAGTATAAGCCTGGTGACTTGACAAGCCTGGTGACAAGAGGTGACTCACATGGGTTTTGTGGCTCACATACAGTATGTGCATGCCTCAGCAGCTAGGAGCTGGTTATGTCTAGATGACAGAAAACAGACTAAAAAGAGAGAACTTCAAGTCTGGATTGCAGTTATACCTCCTATTTCTGCATTCAGTTCCAACTTGGCATGTTGGTGTTTGGCTAGAAACACTCATCTACAATATGTCATTGATGTCATCCAATTACAAACAGATTAGGTATCAATAAAGATTAATTTCAACATCTCATGCATAATATAAGTGCTCAGTACTATTAACCTGTTTGCAATTCACTTAACTGCAATTTTTGAAATACACTGAGAAAGCCTATCAAAAGATATAATGTAAAGGAGCTTATGGCTTCTTTGGAAGCTTTTATAAATTCTGACATATAGCATATACTTAGTAGCTCTATTCTCCTGTGGCTGTATACAGATGAAAGAAAAGTTTGAATTAAGAGAAAATCATATCAGGACTAACGACTGGTCCAGACATCTTAGCTGACTGTTAAGTTGCCCCTTAAGTTCAAAACTCAAAGTACAGAATTCAAAATTCAAAATGTAGATATCTGTGAACCCATATTAGTAGGCAGGAGACATGCTGCCGAGATATACAGTATCTGTCTTATTTTTATAATCTGTAGTTCGATGGACTCATTACTGTGCAAAGCATAAATTACATGAGTGGAACTAAATATATCCTGCAAGAAGTGGGAAAATAAAATTAAACGCTTCTCCAGTCAAGTTGTGTGTAGCAGATACATCCAGATTTACTTTCTTAAGATAAGCAAGTGAGCACCATTAAAAGCACAGGCCTTAACAAGCCTGTCAGAAATTGGGAGCTAGCTGGGATCACAGAAATGGAAACAAGTTGTGTGTAGCAGATACATCCAGATTTACTTTCTTAAGATAAGCAAGTGAGCACCATTAAAAGCACAGGCCTTAACAAGCCTGTCAGAAATTGGGAGCTAGCTGGGATCACAGAAATGGAAACAGATCAGTGATTTTTTTCTTGCTCTTAGGCAGTAGAGGAGGCACGCCTGCATACACTTCTTCCCTTCAAACCAACATCCTAATGTTTCTTATTACCTAAATTGAGTATAAATGTCACACATTTGCTAGTGATAAAAGAGGGAAGACTGATTAATTTGAGCAGCAGTGAGTGAGTGTGCCTGTCACTGGGCAGGGAAACTCCTACCTCTGCTCTACCCTGGGTGTGCGCTCCAGCATAATTATTTTGGGGAAAAGCACATTACTCCGGCATCAGGCAGAAGAATTGCTACTAACTATGCAGCCCACAGTGCTCTCTGAGGCGTTTTTGCCAATAACTGCCTTTGGCGTAAAAATAAAAAGCCACAGGGTGCTTCAGCTTGTCTACCTAAGCCCTGTTCTTCCTCTGCAGAACATATACAATTTACACTTGGTGTAGTATACAAATTAATCCAGTTTCAAAGCAGAGAGATGACAGTATGACATCAAATCTTTGCAAGTATTTTATAGGAGAACCTTCATATAAGGCATCCTAAGGGCACGTGCCAAGAAAATTATTGTTACATCCTCATGCGTAATAGTCTGTTTTTGTATCTGCAGAATAGATCCTTTTTTGTCCTGGGGATTCTGTGTTCATCACGTGATGGTGGGGAAAAAAAAGACTGTGCTGAAATATATAAATTAATTTCTTAAGTCACACATAATTTAATTAATAGTAAATATACAACTTTAAGTTATAGTCATATACAGTTATAGTTACATATAACTTTAGTTATAGTAAACCAATCTTTCTGGAGTTTTGAAACGCTTACACAAGGAAGGGTATTTTAACTGGAACAAGATATCTTTTATATAAACCCCATTAAATTTTTATTTAAATTGTTAATTGCCTTGTTAAATATAGCATTTTTGCTTCATATTTTTTATATTCTTTTAAAGGAGTAAGACAACAGGCAAATGATGCACAGAGCTGCCTGTGAAGTCCAGACAAAGGTCTTCAAACACCATTCAATTGTCTGAAGAGTGAACTGTACATGCAGTTCAGGTACTAAGTATTAAAATGCATGTCTGTAGAAGACAATACCAGGCTGGAGATCTTGAGGATCACTTCAGCACAGCTGTAGGTATATAAGCATTTCTTAGAAGTGCCCAAATGGGACAGGTACTTCACGGCTACTTGCAAAATATGAGCTAGCAGTCCTGTGTGTGACTCTGTGCATATATATGTGTGCACGTGTATTCTCAGCTCTGTTCTGTGGGATGCACTGAAGGCATTACTGTGCTAGGAGGGGACTGCAGCTGCAGACAGCACTGCAAAACAAATAACTTCCCTAAACCAAATAAAACCTTTCTACTCTTTTGGGTTTTTTCTCCACTTGCAACTGGAAGAATGGCATAGTTGTTAATGCAGGGGCTGCCCACCCATTAAGGCCCATGCACCTCTGCCTCCTTTTTGCTCAGCTTCCTATAACACAAGTCCTTTATAAATACATAAAACATAAAGAGACATAAACAGGGGCAAAAATGAAAGAAAGTGTGTGTGGTGTTATTCTTTAGGGTGGACAACGAAGGGTCATGTTTATATAGCAGTATTTTCACTGTGACTGTAAAAATCATGAGTCAGTGTTTCTTCTGCAGAACCTGAGATTGAAAGACCACACACCAATGCTGCCAAAGCCCATAGCCCTAGCAGAAATACTGTAAGGTTTGCTGAGAGTTAGAAATTGCTAGTGATTTTAGCATAGGCAACCCTCAGTTCTTGCCTTTAATTGCTCTCTTCAGAGGCCGGAGACAGCCTGCCTGGCTCCGTCTCTGTGGGTGTATGCATGAAAGAGGCATTATTTATTAGGGATATGATTCTTATGCACACTAGTTTCATTCTAATAAATGATTAGAGGCTAAATTATTTTGAAAACTTATTTCAGTTGTCATCTTTTGAATTGCTATCTCAATGTATTGTCTACCATAGCTGGAACAAGGAAAACCAAAAAATTTCTCTAGGAGCAAGAATGATCTGGGCAAAATTCTCCTGCTGTGCTTTCTATGCTAGGAAATTATATCCAACATTCCTTTAGCAGAATTGCATCCCCTTTCAAACCTGTTAAATTTGTGTCTGAGAGAAGCCTAGCAATCTAGGTAGCCTGATATTAGAGTGCTATACCTCAAAATCCTTTTCTATATGTGATGTCCAGATTTCAAATGCATTTCTTTAAAGCCTGATTTTCTGTCTGCTTGCACAGCCCACCCGTAGAGTACCCACTGGTCCCTATCTTACAGCAAAGAAATTGTGGGATTGTAATAATGTTGCTTTAGAAACAGCCCTTTTGCACACAATATAATAGTGATGTGTCACAGCAGCATAATTGGGGTGAAAACCCTCTAAGGTTAAACCCGCAGCCTTAGATGACTCTTTATATCACTAGATATCAAGACAAAGGGTATATTAGATCACATAGTGTCAAAATCTTATTAATGTCATAGCTGGATGATTAAGATGTCAATATCCTTGCTTTTCGTGGTTTTTGCAGTGCCTGGAGTCAGAATAATAAAGCATGTGGGCAGGAAATTCTTTAATGCCATAGATCAGAGCAGGAGAGCTGAGCACCGTGGCTATCAAACTGCTTAATTAAGTAACAGAAATCACTCTAGGAAAAGAATCCACTGAGTGTCCGAAATTAAATTCTACACTTTATCCCCTCTCAGCTCTATTTCCTCTGAAATTTCACTTCCCTCTATTTAGTCTTTTCTCCTCTCTGTATTATTTTGTCCAGCTTCAAGCAAAAGAAAAGGCAGAAATGGGGAAGGGAAAGGCCAGGCATATCTGTCAAAAGTGCTACTACTTTGCCCTTGCTACCACAAGAAAGCTAGAGGTTCACCATTCCTACTCACTAAAAACACTAAGTTTCACTATTATTAGTAACCCAACGGTACTGATGGCTACCACTGCAGTAATTCCCATGTTGTGGAGCTTCACATCACAAATGAGGCACACCACAGCTTCCTGAGTGTCCTCTTTATTAAGAAAGCCATGTTTGTCATGTACTCTTCTGAAAGATGTGTCTTTCTAGCTGCAAAGATGTTTTATAAACCTTCTGAAACTACTGCAGAAAATTACCTTGGCTTTATAATGTTCCTCCTACATGTACTCTCATCAGAAAGATGAATACATGAATAAATGATGAACCACATATATCATGAAAGGAACCTTCCATCTGCACTTTCAGGAGGCAGAAGGGAAGAGAATGAAGGGAACAAGGACTATCTTTCTAACTGGCACATCCTCCTAACCACCAGTGATGCTCTCTCCATATACAGCCTCCCTCAGGAAACATCATCTCTCTCTATAGCCTCCTACCATGTTTTTCAAACCACAAAATGAATATTTTAGTCTGACTACAAGAGCACAAAAAGTGAGATGTAAAGAATCTCAGTAAACCAAATTATGTGCTCCCACAAAACAAAGAATGCACCACTGATAAGGAGGCTTTCACTTAGCATACCTTAGCCAAAAAGACTGCTCCAGTTATCAAGAGTTAGCTTGACAGGAAAAAAAAGTCCTTTAATAATAATTTACAAATAAAAATAACTGTATAAATTTAATTTCTTTTTGGCACACTCCTCTTTACATGGGAAAATCCCCCAAACCACAATCTGCTTTCTCCCTTATCCTTCAAATTAGACACCTATGAGGCAGGGAGGGAGGATTCTACCTTAGCTGTGTAAATGCTTCCATCATGGTGTTTGCTCTGTTCTGTCTCTGTCAGCAGCCACAGGCCAACTTCAACTCCTATTTTTAATGAAGAAACAGAGACAGTACACAGATGTTTGTAATTAAAATCTCAGTTCTAACACGGAAGGAAGGGCAGATGGAGAGACAGATTCATCAATCAACTAGCTGCAGGATTCCCACTAATTAAAGTCTTCAAAAGCTACATCCAAAGGACAGAAGTGAATTTCAGGATGAAATTCCACCCCTTGAATAGCCTGTTGCAGGTACCAACGAATTAAGTTAATAAATATACAAGCCACCTTTGCCTGCAGTGAGGAAATATACACATCGATACTTACACAAATACATCACAGCCCAAGGCAGAACTGGGTCCAGTTTAGAGCCCTGACACAGTTTGGTGGGTTTATCCAAGCTGTTCCCCTGCCCCCCCTTTCTGACTCACCCTCTCCAGGATGTAACCATTCCAGTAGCAAAGTTGCTGGAAGAGACTGACATGACTGTCTCGGCATATTCATGTTTTATACTCAGCCTGTGTGGACAAT